>JADLZK010001115.1:0-61821 GCA_015847255.1 Hyparrhenia diplandra
GCCCCATGTGATAACTCAAATGTAAGAATTATACTTTTCGATCCTCTAAATTAGGTCATGTTGGGGCTTCCAACAGGTCACTTTTCATGGCGACTGATCTATCTTGGTCAAAAATCCGCGAATCTCCGTAAATGCTGACGTAAATCCGCCGAACGGAGGCCAAAATGGCATCTTTTGTCCTGCTCACCGCCCACGTGATACCGTAAGAATTTTACTTTTGATCCTCTAAATTAGGTCCCGTTGGGCTTCCAACAGGTCACTTTTCGGGCTTCGATCTATCTTGGTCCGTATCCGCCAATCGCCGTGTAAATGTTGACAGAAATCGCGAACTGAGGCCAAAATGGCATCTTTTATCTTGGCTGCCCACGTGATACCTGTAAGAATTTTACTTTTTTCGATCCTCTAATTAGGTCCCGTTGGGCTTCCAACAGTCACTTTTCATGGCAAATGGATCTATCTTGGTCAAAATCTGCCAATCCCTAGAAATGTTGACAGAAATCTACACGAACGGAGGCCAAAATGGCATCTTTTGTCTCTTCTTCGCCCACGCGATACCTATAAGAATTTTACTTTTCGATACTAAATTACATCCCGTTGGGCTTCCAACAGGTCACTTTTCGTGGCGACCGGATCTATCTTGGTCAAAATCTGCCAATCTCCATAAATGTTGACGATAAATCTGCCCGAACGGAGGCCAAAATGGCTCTTTTTGAAAACCGCCAATTTTGCGAGCCTTCGCGATGCCTATAAGACATGGACTTATGGATTTCAAAAATAGCTTTCTACTAGCTTTGCACGGAGTCCAGAATCACTACGAATGGAGTTACGGAACTCAAAAAATGTCACCGCTAGGAATCGTGACAGAAATTTCACTGAATGGAGGCCAAAATGGCATCTTTGGGCTCCTTAGCTGCCCCATGTGATAACTGTAAGAATTATACTTTTCGATCCTCTAAATTAGGTCATGTTGGGCTTCCAACAGGTCACTTTTCATGGCGACTGGATCTATCTTGGTCAAAAATCCGCCAATCTCCAGAAATGTTGACAGAAATCTTCGAACGGAGGCCAAAATGGCATCTTTTGTCCGCTCACCGCCCACGTGATACCCGTAAGAATTTTTACTTTTTGATCCTCTAAATTAGGTCCTCGTTGGGCTTCCAACAGTCACTTTTGGCTTCGGATCTATCTTGGTCAAAAATCTGCCAATCGCCATAAATGTTGACGTAAATCTGCACGAACGGAGGCCAAAATGGCATCTTTTATCTCTTCATTTTGCCCACGTGATACCTGTAAGAATTTTACTTTTCGATCCTCTAAATTAGGTCTGTTCGTTGGGCTTCCAACAGAGTCACTTTTCATGGCAAATGGATCTATCTTGGTCAAAAATCTGCCAATCCCTAGAAATGTTGTAAATCTACACGAACGGAGGCCAAAATGGCATCTTTTTGTCTCTTCACCGCCTGTCGTGATACCCGTAAGAATTTTACTTTTCGATACGTTAAATTACATCCTGTTGGGCTTCCAACAGGTCACTTTTCGTGGCGACTGGATCTATCTTGGTCAAAATCTGCCAATCTCCATAAATGTTGACAGAAATCTGCCCGAACGGAGGCAGAATGACCTCTTTTGAAAACCGTCAATTTTGCGAGCCACGCGATGCCTATCATACATGGACTTATGGATTTCAAAAATAGCTTTCTACTAGCTTCGCACGGAGTCCAGAATCACTACGAATGGAGTTACGGAACTCAAAAAATGTCACCGCTAGGAATTGTGACGTAAATTTCATGAATGGAGGCCAAAATGGCATCTTTGGGCTCTTAGCCCCCATGTGATAATCAGAAGAATTATACTTTTCGATCCTCTAAATTAGGTCATGTTGGGCTTCCAACAGGTCACTTTTCATGGCGACTGGATCTATCTTGGTCAAAAATCCGCCAATCTCCAGAAATGTTGACAGAAATTCGTCGAACGGAGGCCAAAATGGCATCTTTTGTCCTGCTCACCGCCCACGTGATACCCAGAAGAATTTTACTTTTTGATCCTCTAAATTAGGTCCTGTTGGGCTTCCAACAGGTCACTTTTCGTGGCTTCTGAATCTATCTTGGTCAAAAATCTGCCAATCGCCAGAAATGTTGACAGAAATCTGCACGAACGGAGGCCAAAATGGCATCTTTTTCTCTCTTCACGCTGCCACGTGATACCCGTAAGAATTTTACTTTTCGATCCTCTAAATTAGGTCCTTGCGGCTTCCAACAGGTCACTTTTCATGGCAAATGGATCTATCTTGGTCAAAAATCTGCCAATCCCTAGAAATGTTGACAGAAATCTACACGAACGGAGGCCAAAATGGCATCTTTTTGTCTCTTCACCGCCTAACGTGATACCTGCCGTTAGAATTTTACTTTTCGATACGTTTAATTACATCTGTTGGGCTTCCAACAGGTCACTTTTCGTATGACTGGATCTATCTTTGGTCAAAAATCTGCCAATCTCCATAAATGTTGACAGAAATCTGCCCGAACGGAGGCCAGAATGACCTCTTTTGAAAACCGGTCAATTTTGCGAGCCTTCGCGATGCCTATCGACATGGACTTATGGATTTCAAAAATAGCTTTCTACTAGCTTCGCACGGAGTCTAGAATCACTACGAATGGAGTTACGAACTCAAAAATGTCACCGCTAGAATCGTGACAGAAATTTCACTGAATGGAGGCCAAATGGCATCTTTGGGCTCCTTAGTCGCCCCATGTGATAATGTAAGAATTATACTTTTCGATCCTCTAAATTAGGTCATGTTGGGCTTCCAACGTGTCACTTTTCATGGCGATCGGATCTATCTTGGTCAAAAATCCGCCAATCTCCAGAAATGTTGACAGAAATCTGCTCGAACGGAGGCCAAAATGGCATCTTTTGTCTGTTCAGCTGCCCACGTGATACCTGTAAGAATTTTACTTTTTGATCCTCTAAATTAGGTCCTGTTGGGCTTCCAACAGTCACTTTTCGTGGCTTTCGGATCTATCTTGGTCAAAAATCCGCTAATCGCCGTAAATGTTGACAGAAATCGCACGAACGGAGGCCAAAATGGCATCTTTTATCTCTTCAGCTGCCCACGTGATACCTGTAAGAATTTTACTTTTCGATCCTCTAATTAGGGTCCTGTTGGGCTTCCAACAGTCACTTTTCATGGCAAATGGATCTATCTTGGTCAAAAATCTGCCAATCCCTAGAAATGTTGACAGAAATCTACACGAACGGAGGCCAAAATGGCATCTTTTGTCTCTTCAGCTGCCCACGTGATACCTGTTAGAATTTTACTTTTCGATACGTTAAATTACATCTGTTGGGCTTCCAACAGGTCACTTTTCGTGGCGATGGATCTATCTTGGTCAAAAATCCGCCAATCTCCATAAATGTTGTTGAAATCTGCGCCGAACGGAGGCCAGAATGACCTCTTTTGAAAACCGTCAATTTTGCGAGCCTTCGTGATGCCTATCAGACATGGACTTATGCATTTCAAAAATAGCTTTCTACTAGCTTCGCACGAGTCCGTAATCACTACTACGAATGGAGTTACGGAACTCAAAAATGTCACCGCTAGGAATCATGACATGAAATTTCATCAATGGAGGCCAAAATGGCATCTTTGGGCCTTAGCTGCCCCATGTGATAACTGTAAGAATTATACTTTTCGATCCTCTAAATTAGGTCATGTTGGGCTTCCAACAGGTCAATTTTCAAAAACTCGGATCTATCTTGGTCAAAAATCCGCCAATCTCCGTAAATGTTGACAGAAATCTGCTCGAACGGAGGCCATAATGGCATCTTTTGTCTGTTCAGCTGCCCACGTGATACCTGTAAGAATTTTTATTTTTGATATGTTGAATTACATCCTATTGGGCTTCCAACAGGTCACTTTTCATGGCTTCTGAATCTATCTTGGTCAAAAATCTGCCAATCGCCGTAAATGTTGATGTAAATCTGCACGAACGGAGGCCAAATGGCATCTTTTGTCTCTTCAGCCGCCCACGTGATACCTGTAAGAATTTTACTTTTCGATCCTCTAAATTAGGTCCTGTTGGGCTTCCAACAGGTCACTTTTCATGGCAAATGGATCTATCTTGGTCAAAAATCTGCCAATCCCTAGAAATGTTGAAGTAAATGTGCACAAACGGAGGCCAAAATGGCATCTTTTGTCTCTTCAACCGCCCACGTGATACCAAGTTAGAATTTTACTTTTTGATACATTAAATTACATCCTGTTGGGCTTCCAACAGGTCACTTTTCGTGGTGACTCGGATCTATCTTGGTCAAAAATCTGCCAATCTCCATAAATGTTGATAGAAATCTGCCCGAACGAGGCCAAAATGACCTCTTTTGAAAACCGTCAATTTTGCGAGCCTTCGCGATGCCTATCAGACATGGACTTATGGATTTCAAAATAGCTTTGTACTAGCTTCACACGGAGTCCAGAATCACTATGAATGGAGTTACGGAACTCAAAAAATGTCACCGCTAGGAATCATGATGTAAATTTCATGAATGGAGGCCAAAATGGCATCTTTGGGCTCCTTAGCTGCCCCATGTGATAACTGTAAGAATTATACTTTTCGATCCTCTAAATTAGGTCATGTTGGGCTTCCAACAGGTCACTTTTCATGGCGACTGGATCTATCTTGGTCAAAAATCCGCCAATCTCCAGAAATGTTGAAAGAAATCTGCTCGAACGGAGGCCAAAATGGCATCTTTTGTCTGTTCAGCTGCCCACGTGATACCTGTAAGAATTTTACTTTTTGATATGTTGAATTACATCCTGTTGGGCTTCCAACAGGTCACTTTTCGTGGCTTCTGGATCTATCTTGGTCAAAAATCTGCCAATCGCCAGAAATGTTGACAGAAATCTGCACGAACGGAGGCCAAAATGGCATCTTTTATCTCTTCACCGCCCACGTGATACCGTAAGAATTTTACTTTTCGATCCTCTAAATTAGGTCCTGTTGGGCTTCCAACAGGTCACTTTTCATGGCAAATGGATCTATCTTGGTCAAAAATCTGCCAATCCCTAGAAATGTTGACAGAAATCTGCACGAACGGAGGCCAAAATGGCATCTTTTGTCTCTTCAGCTGCCCACGTGATACCTGTTAGAATTTTACTTTTCGATACATTAAATTACATCCTGTTGGGCTTCCAACAGGTCACTTTTCGTGGCGACTGGATCTATCTTGGTCAAAATCTGCCAATCTCCATAAATGTTGACAGTAAATTCGCCTCGAACGGAGGCCAGAATGACCTCTTTTGAAAACCGTCAATTTTGCGAGCCTTCGCGATGCCCATCAGACATGGACTTATGGATTTCAAAAATAGCTTTCTACTAGCTTCACACGGAGTCCATAATCACTACGAATGGAGTTACGGAACTCAAAAAATGTCACCGCTAGGAATCATGACAGAAATTTCACTGAATGGAGGCCAAAATGGCATCTTTGGGCTCCTTAGCTGCCCCATGTGATAACTGTAAGAATTATACTTTTCGATCCTCTAAATTAGGTCATGTTGGGCTTCCAACAGGTCACTTTTCATGGCGACTGGATCTATCTTGGTCAAAAATCCGCCAATCTCCAGAAATGTTGACAGAAATCTGCTCGAACGGAGGCCAAAATGGCATCTTTTGTCTGTTCAGCTGCCCACGTGATACCTGTAAGAATTTTACTTTTTGATATGTTGAATTACATCCTATTGGGCTTCCAACAGGTCACTTTTCATGGCTTGGATCTATCTTGGTCAAAAATCCGCCAATCGCCGTAAATGTTGATGTAAATCTGCACGAACGGAGGCCAAAATGGCATCTTTTGTCTCTTCACCGCCCACGTGATACCTGTAAGAATTTTACTTTTCGATCCTCAAATTAGGTCCCGTTGGGCTTCCAACAGTCACTTTTCATGGCAAATGGATCTATCTTGGTCAAAATCTGCCAATCCCTAGAAATGTTGTGTAAATCTGCACAAACGGAGGCCAAAATGGCATCTTTTGTCTCTTCAGCTGCCCACGTGATACCTGTTAGAATTTTACTTTTTGATACATTAAATTACATCCTGTTGGGCTTCCAACAGGTCACTTTTCATGGCGACTGGATCTATCTTGGTCAAAAATCTGCCAATCTCCATAAATGTTGATAGAAATCTGCCCGAACGGAGGCCAGAATGACCTCTTTTCAAAACCGTCAATTTTGCGAGCCTTCGCGATGCCTATCAGACATGGACTTATGGATTTCAAAAATAGCTTTCTACTAGCTTCGCACGGAGTCCAGAATCACTATGAATGGAGTTACGGAACTCAAAAAATGTCACCGCTAGGAATCGTGACAGAAATTTCACTGAATGGAGGCCAAAATGGCATCTTTGGGCTCCTTAGCTGCCCCATGTGATAACTGTAAGAATTATACTTTTCGATCCTCTAAATTAGGTCATGTTGGGCTTCCAACAGGTCACTTTTCATGGCGACTGGATCTATCTTGGTCAAAAATCCGCCAATCTCCAGAAATGTTGAAAGAAATCTGCTCGAACGGAGGCCAAAATGGCATCTTTTGTCTGTTCAGCTGCCCACGTGATACCTGTAAGAATTTTACTTTTTGATCCTCTAAATTAGGTCCTGTTGGGCTTCCAACAGGTCACTTTTCGTGGCTTCTGGATCTATCTTGGTCAAAAATCTGCCAATCGCCAGAAATGTTGACAGAAATCTGCACGAACGGAGGCCAAAATGGCATCTTTTATCTCTTCAGCTGCCCACGTGATACCTGTAAGAATTTTACTTTTCGATCCTCTAAATTAGGTCCTGTTGGGCTTCCAACAGGTCACTTTTCATGGCAAATGGATCTATCTTGGTCAAAAATCTGCCAATCCCTAGAAATGTTGACAGAAATCTACACGAACGGAGGCCAAAATGGCATCTTTTGTCTCTTCAGCTGCCCACGTGATACCTGTTAGAATTTTACTTTTCGATACGTTAAATTACATCCTCGTTGGGCTTCAACAGGTCACTTTTCGTGGCGACCGGATCTATCTTGGTCAAAAATCTGCCAATCTCCATAAATGTTGATAGAAATCGACGCCTCGAACGGAGGCCGAATGACCTCTTTTGAAAACCGTCAATTTTGCGAGCCTTCGCGATGCCTATCAGACATGGACTTATGCATTTCAAAAATAGCTTTCTACTAGCTTCGCACGGAGTCCGTAATCACTACGAATGGAGTTACGGAACTCAAAAATGTCACCGCTAGGAATCGTGACGTAAATTTCACTGAATGGAGGCCAAAATGGCATCTTTGGGCTCCTTAGTCTGCCCCATGTGATAACCTGTAAGAATTATACTTTTCGATCCTCTAAATTAGGTCATGTTGGGCTTCCAACGTGTCAATTTTCATGGCGACTGGATCTATCTTGGTCAAAAATCCGCCAATCTTCAAAAATGTTGATGTAAATCTACTCGAACGGAGGCCATAATGGCATCTTTTGTCTGCTCACCGCCCACGTGATACACGTGAAGAATTTTACTTTTGATATGTTGAATTACATCCTATTGGGCTTCCAACAGGTCACTTTTCATGGCTTCTGAATCTATCTTGGTCAAAAATCTGCCAATCGCCGTAAATGTTGTGAAAAAATCGCACGAACGGAGGCCAAAATGGCATCTTTTGTCTCTTCAACGCCCACGTGATACCTGTAAGAATTTTACTTTTCGATCCTCCAAATTAGGTCCTGTTGGGCTTCCAACAGGTCACTTTTCATGGCAAATGGATCTATCTTGGTCAAAAATCTGCCAATCCCTAGAAATGTTGACAGAAATCTACACAAACGGAGGCCAAAATGGCATCTTTTGTCTCTTCAGCTGCCCACGTGATACCTGTTAGAATTTTACTTTTTGATACATTAAATTACATCCCGTTGGGCTTCCAACAGTCTTTTCGTGGCGACTGGATCTATCTTGGTCAAAAATCGCCAATCTCCATAAATGTTGATAGAAATCGCCCGAACGGAGGCCGAATGACCTCTTTTCAAGACCGTCAATTTTGTGAGCCTTCGCGATGCCTAAGACATGGACTTATGGATTTCAAAAAATAGCTTTCTACTAGCTTCGCACGGAGTCCAGAATCACTATGAATGGAGTTACGGAACTCAAAAAATGTCACCGCTAGGAGTCGTGACAGAAATTTCACTGAATGGAGGCCAAAATGGCATCTTTGGGCTCCTTAGCTGCCCCATGTGATAACTGTAAGAATTATACTTTTCGATCCTCTAAATTAGGTCATGTTGGGCTTCCAACAGTCACTTTTCATGGCGATCGGATCTATCTTGGTCAAAAATCCGCCAATCTCCGTAAATGTTGAAAGAAATCGCTCGAACGGAGGCCAAAATGGCATCTTTTGTCTGCTCATTTGCCCACGTGATACTGTAAGAATTTTACTTTTTGATATGTTGAATTACATCCTGTTGGGCTTCCAACAGGTCACTTTTCATGGCTTCTGGATCTATCTTGGTCAAAAATCTGCCAATCGCCAGAAATGTTGACAGAAATCTGCACGAACGGAGGCCAAAATGGCATCTTTTATCTCTTCAGCTGCCCACGTGATACCTGTAAGAATTTTACTTTTCGATCCTCTAAATTAGGTCCTGTTGGGCTTCCAACAGGTCACTTTTCATGGCAAATGGATCTATCTTGGTCAAAAATCTGCCAATCCCTAGAAATGTTGACGTAAATCTACACGAACGGAGGCCAAAATGGCATCTTTTGTCTGCTCACTGCCCACGTGATACCTGTAAGAATTTTACTTTTGATCCATTAAATTACATCCTGTTGGGCTTCCAACAGGTCACTTTTCGTGGCACGGATCTATCTTGGTCAAAAATCTGCCAATCGCCGGTTTAAATGTTGACGTAAATCGCACGAACTAATGGAGGCCAAAATGGCATCTTTTATCTCTTCATCGCCCATGTGATAACCTGTAAGAATTATACTTTTCGATCCTCTAAATTAGGTCATATTGGGCTTCCAACAGGTCACTTTTCATGGCGACTGGATCTATCTTGGTCAAAAATCCGCCAATAAATGTTGACGTAAATCTGCTTTCGAACGGGAGGCCAAAATGGCATCTTTTGTCTGCTCACCTGCCCACGTGATCCGTAAGAATTTTACTTTTTGATATGTTGAATTACATCCTATTGGGCTTCCAACAGGTCACTTTTCATGGCTTCCGAATCTATCTTGGTCAAAAATCTGCCAATCGCCGTAAATGTTGACAGTAAATCTGCATTTAACGGAGGCCAAAATGGCATCTTTTTGTCTCTTCAGCTGCCCACGTGATACCTGTAAGAATTTTACTTTTCGATCCTCTAAATTAGGTCCTGTTGGGCTTCCAACAGGTCACTTTTCATGGCAAATGGATCTATCTTGGTCAAAAATCTGCCAATCCCTAGAAATGTTGATGTAAATGTGCACGAACGGAGGCCAAAATGGCATCTTTTTGTCTCTTCATTTGCCCACGTGATACCGTTAGAATTTTACTTTTTGATACGTTAAATTACATCCCTGTTGGGCTTCCAACGGGTCACTTTTCGTGGTGACGGATCTATCTTGGTCAAAAATCTGCCAATCTCCATAAATGTTGATGTAAATCTACCCGAACGGAGGCCGAAAGACCTCTTTTGAAAACCGTCAATTTTGCGAGCCTTCGCGATGCCCATCAAACATGGACTTATGGATTTCAAAAATAGCTTTGTACTAGCTTCACACGGAGTCCATAATCACTACGAATGGAGTTACGGAACTCAAAAAATGTCACCGCTAGGAATCATGACGTAAATTTCATCGAATGGAGGCCAAAATGGCATCTTTGGGCTCCTTAGCTGCCCCATGTGATAATCAAGAAGAATTATACTTTTCGATCCTCTAAATTAGGTCATGTTGGGCTTCCAACAGGTCACTTTTCATGGCGAATGGATCTATCTTGGTCAAAAATCCGCCAATCTCCGAAATGTTGAAAGAAATCGCCGAACTGAGGCCAAAATGGCATCTTTTGTCTGCTCACCGCCCACGTGATACCTGTAAGAATTTTATTTTTGATATGTTGAATTACATCCCGTTGGGCTTCCAACAGGTCACTTTTCGTGGTGACGGATCTATCTTGGTCAAAAATCTACCAATCGCCGTAAATGTTGATGTAAATTCGCACGAATGGAGGCCAAAATGGCATCTTTTGTCTCTTCAAACCGCCCACGTGATACCCCGTAAGAATTTTTTTACTTTTCGATCCTCTAAATTAGGTCCTGTTGGGCTTCCAACAGTCACTTTTCATGGCAAATGGATCTATCTTGGTCAAAAAATCTGCCAATCCCTAGAAATGTTGATGTAAATTCGCATCAAAACGAGGAGGCCAAAATGGCATCTTTTATCTCTTCACCGCCCATGTGATAACCCAGAAGAATTATACTTTTCGATCCTCTAAATTAGGTCATATTGGGCTTCCAATAGGTCACTTTTCATGGTTGATGTAAATGGATCTATCTTGGTCAAAAATCCTTTTGCCAATCTCCAAAATGACTTATGATTTCAAAATAGCTTTGTACGAACGGAGGCCAAAATGGCATCTTTTGTCAGAAATTTCACTGAATGGAGGCCTCACCGCCCACGTGATACCGTGAAGAATTTTACTTTTGATCCTCTAAATTAGGTCCTGTTGGGCTTCCAATGTGTCACTTTTCATGGCTTCGATCTATCTTGGTCAAAAAATCCGCCAATCTCAGAAATGTTGACGTAAATCGCATCTAACGGAGGCCAAAATCTTTTGGCCCACGTGATCTTTTGATCCTTGAATTACATCCTATTGGTCACTTTTCATGGCTTCGAACGGATCTTAAAAAATGTGGTAAAAAACTGGCATCTTTTATCTCTTCACCGCCCACGTGATACCAGAAGAATTTTACTTTTCGATCCTCTAAATTAGGTCCTGTTGGGCTTCCAACAGTCACTTTTCATGGCAAATGGATCTATCTTGGTCAAAAATCTGCCAATCCCTAGAAATGTTGACGTAAATCTACACGAACGGAGGCCAAAATGGCATCTTTTGTCTCTTCACCGCCCACGTGATACCGTTAGAATTTTACTTTTCGATACGTTAAATTACATCCCGTTGGGCTTCCAATAGGTCACTTTTCATGGCGATCGGATCTATCTTGGTCAAAAATCTACCAATCTCCATAAATGTTGATAGAAATCGCCATCGAACGGAGGCCATAATGACCTCTTTTGAAAAACCGTCAATTTTGCGAAGCCTTCGCGATGCCTATCGACATGGACTTATGGATTTCAACAATAGCTTTCTACTAGCTTTGCACGGAGTCCGTAATCACTATGAATGGAGTTACGGAACTCAAAAATGTCACCGCTAGAATCGTGACGTAAATTTCACCGAATGGAGGCCAAAATGGCATCTTTGGGCTCCTTAGCTGCCCCATGTGATAACCGTAAGAATTATACTTTTCGATCCTCTAAATTAGGTCATGTTGGGCTTCCAACAGGTCACTTTTCATGGCGACTGGATCTATCTTGGTCAAAAATCCGCCAATCTCCGTAAATGTTGATTTAAATCGCTCGAACGGAGGCCAAAATGGCATCTTTTGTCCTGCTCACCGCCCACGTGATACCCGTAAGAATTTTACTTTTTGATCCTCTAAATTAGGTCTGTTGGGCTTCCAACAGGTCACTTTTCGTGGCTTCGGATCTATCTTGGTCAAAAATCTGCCAATCGCCGTAAATGTTGATGTAAATCCGCACGAACGGAGGCCAAAATGGCATCTTTTGTCTCTTCACCGCCCACGTGATACCGTGAAGAATTTTACTTTTCGATCCTCTAAATTAGGTCCTGTTGGGCTTCCAACAGTCACTTTTCATGGCAAATGGATCTATCTTGGTCAAAAATCTGCCAATCCCTAGAAATGTTGACGTAAATCTACACGAACGGAGGCCAAAATGGCATCTTTTGTCTCTTCACCGCCCACGTGATACCCGTTAGAATTTTACTTTTTTGATACATTAAATTACATCCCGTTGGGCTTCCAACAGGTCACTTTTCGTGGCGACCGGATCTATCTTGGTCAAAAATTTGCCAATCTCCATAAATGTTGACGTAAATCTGCCCGAACGGAGGGCGAATGACCTCTTTTGAAAACCGTCAATTTTGCGAGCCTTCGCGATGCCTATCAGACATGGACTTATGGATTTCAAAAATAGCTTTCTACTAGCTTTGCACGAGTCCGTAATCACTACGAATGGAGTTACGGAACTCAAAAAATGTCACCGCTAGGAATCGGATGTAAATTTCATCGAATGGAGGCCAAAATGGCATCTTTGGGCTCCTTAGGCGCCCCATGTGATAACTGTAAGAATTATACTTTTCGATCCTCTAAATTAGGTCATGTTGGGCTTCCAATAGGTCACTTTTCATGGCGACCGGATCTATCTTGGTCAAAAATCCGCCAATCTCCGTAAATATTGACGTAACTCGCCGAACGGAGGCCAAAATGGCATCTTTTTGTCTGCTCACCGCCCACGTGATACCTGTAAGAATTTTACTTTTTGATATGTTGAATTAGGTCCTATTGGGCTTCCAACAGTCACTTTTCATGGCTTCGGATCTATCTTGTTCAAAAATCCGCCAATCGCGTAAATGTTGACGTAAATCGCACGAACGAGGCCAAAATGACATCTTTTGTCTCTTCACCGCCCACGTGATACCTGTAAGAATTTTACTTTTCGATCCTCTAAATTAGGTCCTGTTGGGCTTCCAACAGGTCACTTTTCATGGCAAATGGATCTATCTTGGTCAAAAAATCGCCAATCCCTAGAAATGTTGACGTAAATGTGCACAAACTGAGGCCAAAATGGCATCTTTTTGTCTCTTCAGCTGCCCACGTGATACCTGTTAGAATTTTACTTTTTGATACATTAAATTACATCCTGTTGGGCTTCCAACAGGTCACTTTTTGTGGCGATCGATCTATCTTGGTCAAAAATCTGCCAATCTCCATAAATGTTGATGTAAATCGCCTCGAACGGAGGCCGAATGACCTCTCTTTTGAAAACCGCCAATTTTGCGAGCCTTCGTGATGCCTATCGACATGGACTTATGGATTTCAAAAAAATAGCTTTCTACTAGCTTTGCACGGAGTCTAGAATCACAACGAATGGAGTTACGGAACTCAAAAATGTCACCGCTTAGGAATCATGACGTAAATTTTCATCGAATGGAGGCCAAAATGGCATCTTTGGGCTCCTTAGCTGCCCCATGTGATAATGTAAGAATTATACTTTTCGATCCTCTAAATTAGGTCATGTTGGGCTTCCAACAGTCAATTTTCATGGCGATCGATCTATCTTGGTCAAAAAATCCGCCAATCTCCGTAAAATGTTGATGTAAATTGCCGAACGGAGGCCGTAATGGCATCTTTTTGTCTGCTCACTGCCCACGTGATACCAGTAAGAATTTTACTTTTTGATATGTTGAATTACATCCTATTGGGCTTCCAACAGGTCACTTTTCATGGCTTTCGAATCTATCTTGGTCAAAAATCTGCCAATCGCATTAAATGTTGACGTAAATCGCACGAACGGAGGCCAAAATGGCATCTTTTGTCTCTTCAAATGCCCATGTGATACCCGTAAGAATTTTACTTTTTGATCCTCTAAATTAGGTCCTGTTGGGCTTCCAACAGTCACTTTTCATGGCAAATGGATCTATCTTGGTCAAAAATCTGCCAATCCCTGTAGAAATGTTGACGTAAATGTGCACCTAACCGAGGCCAAAATGGCATCTTTTTGTCTCTTCAGCCGCCCACGTGATACCTGTTAGAATTTTACTTTTTGATACATTAAATTACATCTTGTTGGGCTTCCAACAGTCACTTTTCGTGGTGAATGGATCTATCTTGGTCAAAAATCGCCAATCTCCATAAATGTTGACAGTAAATCTACCCTAACGGAGGCCGGAAAGACCTCTTTTGAAAACCGTCAATTTTGCGAGCCTCATGATGCCCATCAAACATGGACTTATGGATTTCAAAAATAGCTTTGTACTAGCTTCACACGGAGTCCATAATCACTACGAATGGAGTTACGGAACTCAAAAAATGTCACCGCTTAGAATCATGACAGAAATTTCACCGAATGGAGGCCAAAATGGCATCTTTTGGGCTCCATAGCTGCCCCATGTGATAACCGTAAGAATTATACTTTTCGATCCTCTAAATTAGGTCATGTTGGGCTTCCCAACAGTGTCACTTTTCATGGCGATCGGATCTATCTTGGTCAAAAAATCCGCCAATCTCCGTAAATATTGACGTAAATCGCTCGAACGGAGGCCAAAATGGCATCTTTTGTCTGTTCAGCTGCCCACGTGATACCGTAAGAATTTTACTTTTTGATATGTCTAAATTAGGTCCTATTGGGCTTCCAACAGGTCACTTTTCATGGCTTTCGATCTATCTTGGTCAAAAATCTGCCAATCGCCGTAAATGTTGATTTTGTAAATCGCATCTAACGGAGGCCAAAATGACATCTTTTGTCTCTTCACCTGCCCACGTGATACAAAATGTCGTAAGAATTTTACTTTTCGATCCTCTAAATTAGGTCCCGCTGGGCTTCCAAATTGTCACTTTTCATGGCAAATGGATCTATCTTGGTCAAAAAATCTGCCAATCCCTAGAAATGTTGGAGAAATGTGCACGAAACGAGGCCAAAATGGCATCTTTTGTCTCTTCACCGCCCACGTGATACCTGTTAGAATTTTACTTTTGATACATTAAATTACATCCTCGTTGGGCTCCCAACAGGTCACTTTTCGTGGTGACTGGATCTATCTTGGTCAAAAATCTGCCAATCTCCATAAATGTTGACGTAAATCTACCCGAACGGAGGCCGAAAGACCTCTTTTTGAAAACCGCCAATTTTGCGAGCCTTCGCTGATGCCCATCAAACATGGACTTATGGATTTCAAAAATAGCTTTGTACTAGCTTCACACGGAGTCCATAATCACTACGAATGGAGTTACGGAACTCAAAAATGTCACCGCTTAGGAATCATGATGTAAATTTCATTAATGGAGGCCAAAATGGCATCTTTGGGCTCCTTAGTCGCCCCATGTGATAACTCGTAAGAATTATACTTTTTCGATCCTCTAAATTAGGTCATGTTGGGCTTCCAACAGTCAATTTTCATGGCGACGGATCTATCTTGGTCAAAAATCCGCCAATCTCCGTAAATGTTGACAAATCCGCTCGAACGGAGGCCATAATGGCATCTTTTGTCCTGCTCACCGCCCACGTGATACCCGTGAAGAATTTTACTTTTTGATATGTTGAATTACATCCTATTGGGCTTCCAACAGTCACTTTTCATGGCGAATGGATCTATCTTGGTCAAAATCTACCAATCGCGTAAATGTTGACAGTAAATCGCACGTAATCTGAGGCCAAAATGGCATCTTTTGTCTCTTCACCGCCCACGTGATACCCGTAAGAATTTTACTTTTCGATCCTCTAAATTAGGTCCTGTTGGGCTTCCAACAGGTCACTTTTTGTGGCAAATGGATCTATCTTGGTCAAAAATCCACCAATCGCGTAAATATTGACGTAAATGTGCACAAATGGAGGCCAAAATGGCATCTTTTGTCTCTTCGCCGCCCACGTGATACCTGTAAGAATTTTACTTTTCGATACGTTAAATTACATCCTGTTGGGCTTCCAATAGGTCACTTTTCATGGCGACCGGATCTATCTTGGTCAAAATCTACCAATCTCCATAAATGTTGATAGAAATCGCCCGAACGGAGGCCATAATGACCTCTTTTTGAAAACCGTCAATTTTTGCGAGCCTTCGCGATGCCTATCATCGACATGGACTTATGGATTTCAAAAAATAGCTTTCTACTAGCTTTGCACGGAGTCCGTAATCACTATGAATGGAGTTACGAAACTCAAAAAAAAAAATGTCACCGCTAGAATCGTGACAGAAATTTCACCGAATGGAGGCCAAAATGGCATCTTTGGGCTCCTTAGTCGCCCCATGTGATAACCGTAAGAATTATACTTTTCGATCCTCTAAATTAGGTCATGTTGGGCTTCCAACAGGTCAATTTTCATGGTGACTGGATCTATCTTGGTCAAAAATCCGCCAATCTCCGTAAATGTTGAAAGAAATCCGCCGAACTGAGGCCAAAATGGCATCTTTTGTCCTGCTCACCGCCCACGTGATACCCGTAAGAATTTTACTTTTTGATATGTTGAATTACATCCTATTGGGCTTCCAACAGGTCACTTTTCATGGCTTCTGAATCTATCTTGGTCAAAAATCTGCCAATCGCCAGAAATGTTGACAGAAATCTGCACGAACGGAGGCCAAAATGGCATCTTTTTTTGTCTCTTCACCGCCCACGTGATACCGTAAGAATTTTACTTTTCGATCCTCTAAATTAGGTCCTGTTGGGCTTCCAACAGGTCACTTTTCATGGCAAATGGATCTATCTTGGTCAAAAATCTGCCAATCCCTAGAAATGTTGACAGAAATGTGCACGAACGGAGGCCAAAATGGCATCTTTTGTCTCTTTAGCCGCCCACGTGATACCCGTTAGAATTTTACTTTTTGATACATTAAATTACATCCCGTTGGGCTTCCAACAGGTCACTTTTCGTGGCAAATCGGATCTATCTTGGTCAAAAATTTGCCAATCTCCATAAATGTTGACGTAAATCTGCCCGAACGGAGGCCAGAATGACCTCTTTTGAAAACCGTCAATTTTGTGAGCCTTCTCGCGATGCCCATCGACATGGACTTATGGATTTCAAAATAGCTTTCTACTAGCTTCACACGGAGTCCATAATCACTACGAATGGAGTTACTTTAACTCAAAAAATATCACCGATAGGAATCATGATGTAAATTTCACTGAATGGAGGCCAAAATGGCATCTTTGGGCTCCTTAGCCGCCCCATGTGATAACCGTAAGAATTATACTTTTCGATCCTCTAAATTAGGTCATGTTGGGCTTCCAACATAAATGTGTCACTTTTCATGGCGACCGGATCTATCTTGGTCAAAAAATCCGCCAATCTCCGTAAATGTTGACAGAAATCGCTCGAACGGAGGCCAAAATGGCATCTTTTTGTCTGTTCACCGCCCACGTGATACCCTGTAAGAATTTTACTTTTTGATATGTTGAATTACATCCTATTGGGCTTCCAACAGGTCACTTTTCATGGCTTCGATCTATCTTGGTCAAAAAATCTACCAATCGCCTTAAATGTTGATGTAAATCGCATCTAACGGGAGGCCAAAATGGCATCTTTTGTCTCTTCACCGCCCACGTGATACCTGTAAGAATTTTACTTTTGATCCTCTAAATTAGGTCCTGTTGGGCTTCCAACAGTCACTTTTTGTGGCGAATGGATCTATCTTGGTCAAAAATCCACCAATCGAAATGTTGACGTAAATCTGCACAAATGGAGGCCAAAATGGCATCTTTTATCTCTTCACCGCCCACGTGATACCTGTAAGAATTTTACTTTTCGATACGTTAAATTACATCCCGTTGGGCTTCCAACAGGTCACTTTTCATGGCGACGGATCTATCTTGGTCAAAAATCTACCAATCTCCATAAATATTGATAGAAATCCGCCTCGAACGGAGGCCGAGTAATGACCTCTTTTGAAAACCGTCAATTTTGCGAGCCTTCGCGATGCCTATCGACATGGACTTATGGATTTCAAAATAGCTTTCTACTAGCTTTGCACGGAGTCCGTAATCACTATGAATGGAGTTACGGAAGTCAAAAAATGTCACCGCTTAGAATCGTGGATGTAAATTTCATCAATGGAGGCCAAAATGGCATCTTTGGGCTCCTTAGTCGCCCCATGTGATAACTGTAAGAATTATACTTTTCGATCCTCTAAATTAGGTCATGTTGGGCTTCCAACAGGTCACTTTTCATGGCAACCGGATCTATCTTGGTCAAAAATCCGCCAATCTCCGTAAATGTTGATGTAAATCTGCTCGAATGGAGGCCAAAATGGCATCTTTTGTCTCTTCAGCTGCCCACGTGATACCTGTAAGAATTTTACTTTTTGATATGTTGAATTACATCCTATTGGGATTCCAACAGTCACTTTTCATGGCTTCTCGATCTATCTTGGTCAAAAATCCGCCAATCGCCGTAAATGTTGACGTAAATCGCACTAACGAGGCCAAAATGGCATCATTTGTCTCTTCACCTGCCCACGTGATACCAGTAAAAATTTTACTTTTCGATCCTCTAAATTAGGTCCCGTTGGCTTCCAATGTGTCACTTTTCATGGCAAATGGATCTATCTTGGTCAAAAATCTGCCAATCCCCGTAAATGCTGACGTAAATCCGCACGAACGGAGGCCAAAATGGCATCTTTTGTCTCTTCAGTTGCCCACGTGATACCGTTAGAATTTTACTTTTCGACGTTAAATTACATCCTATTGGGCTTCCAACAGGTCACTTTTCGTGGTGATCGGATCTATCTTGGTCAAAAATCTGCCAATCTCCATAAATGTTGACAAATGTAAATTTCCGCTAAATGGAGGCCGAAAATGACCTCTTTTGAAAACCGTCAATTTTGCGAGCCCCACGATGTGATATGGACTTATGGATTTCAAAAATAGCTTTCTACTAGTTTTGCACGGAGTCTAAATCACTTTGAATGGAGTCATGGAACTCAAAAAATGTCACCGCTTGGAATCGTGATAGAAATTTCATCGAATGGAGGCCAAAATGGCATCTTTGGGCTCCTTAGCTGCCCCATGTGATAACCGTAAGAATTATACTTTTCGATCCTCTAAATTAGGTCATGTTGGGCTTCCAACAGGTCACTTTTCATGGCGATCGATCTATCTTGGTCAAAAATCCGCCAATCTCCGTAAATGTTGAAAGAAATCGCTCGAACGGAGGCCAAAATGGCATCTTTTGTCTCTTCACCGCCCACGTGATACCCTGTAAGAATTTTACTTTTTGATATGTTGAATTACATCCCGTTGGGCTTCCAACAGACACTTTTCGTGGCGACTCGGATCTATCTTGGTCAAAATCTGCCAATCGCCGTAAATGTTGATGTAAATCTGCACGAACGGAGGCCAAAATGGCATCTTTTGTCTCTTCACCGCCCACGTGATACTTGTAAGAATTTTACTTTTCGATCCTCTAAATTAGGGTCATGTTGGGCTTCCAACAGTCACTTTTCATGGCGACCGGATCTATCTTGGTCAAAATCTGCCAATCCCTAGAAATGTTGATAGAAATCTACACCAACCGAGGCCAAATGGCATCTTTTGTCTCTTCAAAGAAATTTCCACGTGATACCTGTTAGAATTTTACTTTTGATATGTTAAATTACATCCTGTTGGGCTTCCAACAGGTCACCAATGGTGATTGGATCTATCTTGGTCAAAAATCTGCCAATCTCCATAAATGTTGACGTAAATCCGCCTCGAACGGAGGCCAAATGACATCTTTTGAAAACCGTCAATTTTGCGAGCCTTCGCGATGCCTATCGACATGGACTTATGGATTTCAAAATAGCTTTCTACTAGCTTTGCACGGAGTCCGTAATCACTACGAATGGAGTTACGAACTCAAAAAAAATGTCACCGCTAGAATCGTGACAGAAATTTCACCGAATGGAGGCCAAAATGGCATCTTTTGTCTCTTCAGCCGCCCACGTGATACCCGTAAGAATTTTACTTTTCGATCCTCTAAATTAGGTCCTGTTGGGCTTCCAACAGTCACTTTTCATGGCAAATGGATCTATCTTGGTCAAAAATCTGCCAATCCCCGTAAATGTTGACGTAAATGTGCACGAACTGAGGCCAAAATGGCATCTTTTTGTCTCTTCGCCGCCCACGTGATACTGTTAGAATTTTACTTTTTGATACGTTAAATTACATCCGTTGGGCTTCCAATGTGTCACTTTTCGTGGCGAAATGGATCTATCTTGCTCAAAAATCCGCCAATCTCCATAAATGTTGATGTAAACCGCCTCGAACTGAGGCCAAAATGACATCTTTTGAAAAACCGCGTCAATTTTGCGAGCCTTCGTGATGCCTATCAGACATGGACTTATGGATTTCAAAAATAGCTTCCTACTAGCTTTACACGGAGTCCTAATCACTTTTAATGGAGTTACGGAACTCAAAAAATGTCACCGCTTAGAATCAAATGTGACGTAAATTTCACGAATGGAGGCCAAAATGGCATCTTTTGGGCTCCTTAGCTGCCCCATGTGATAACCGTAAGAATTATACTTTTCGATCCTCTAAATTAGGTCATGTTGGGCTTTCAACAGTCAATTTTCATGGCGAATGGATCTATCTTGGTCAAAAATCCGCCAATCTCCGTAAATGTTGACGTAAATCCGCACGAAATGGAGGCCAAAATGGCATCTTTTGTCCTTCACCGCCCACGTGATACCAAGAAGAATTTTACTTTTTGATATGTTGAATTACATCCTATTGGGCTTCCAACAGGTCACTTTTCATGGCTTCGATCTATCTTGGTCAAAAATCCGCCAATCTCCATAAATGTTGACAGAAATCCGCACTTAACGGAGGCCAAAATGGCATCTTTTGTCTCTTCACGCCCACGTGATGCCGTAAGAATTTTACTTTTGGATCCTCAAAATTAGGTCCCGTTGGGCTTCCAACAGTCACTTTTCATGGCAAATGGATCTATCTTGGTCTCAAAAAATCTGCCAACCCCTTAAATGTTGACGTAAATGTGCACTTAATGGAGGCCAAAATGGCATCTTTTGTCTCTTCAGCCGCCCATGTGATACCCGTTAGAATTTTACTTTTTGATCCTCTAAATTACATCCCCGTTGGGCTTCCAACAAAGTCACTTTTCATGGCGACCGGATCTATCTTGGTCAAAATCCGCCAATCTCCATAAATGTTGACGTAAATCGCTCGAACTGAGGTAAAATGGCATCTTTTGTCTGCTCACCGCCCACGTGATACCTGTAAGAATTTTACTTTTTGATATGTTGAATTACATCCTATTGGGCTTCCAACAGTCACTTTTCATGGCTTCGAATCTATCTTGGTCAAAAATCCGCAATCGCCGTAAATGTTGATGTAAAATCGCACGAACGGAGGCCAAAATGGCATCTTTTGTCTCTTCACCGCCCCACGTGATACCTGTAAGAATTTTACTTTTCGATCCTCTAAATTAGGTCCCGTTGGGCTTCCAACAGTCACTTTTCATGGCAAATGGATCTATCTTGGTCAAAAAATCTGCCAATCCCCGTAAATGTTGACGTAAATGTGCACGAACTGAGGCCAAAATGGCATCTTTTTGTCTCTTCAAAATGGCACCGCCCACGTGATACCGTTAGAATTTTACTTTTTGATACGTTAAATTACATCCCGTTGGGCTTCCAACAGGTCACTTTTCGTGGCGACCGGATCTATCTTGGTCAAAATCGCCAATCTCCATAAATGTTGACGTAAATCTACCCGAACGGAGGCCTAATGACCTCTTTTGAAAAACCGTCAATTTTGTGAGCCTTCGCGATGCCCATCGACATGGACTTATGGATTTCAAAAATAGCTTTCTACTAGCTTCACACAGAGTCCATAATCACTACGAATGGAGTTACGGAACTCAAAAAATGTCACCGCTAGGAATCATGACGTAAATTTCACCGAATGGAGGCCAAAATGGCATCTTTGGGCTCCTTTAGCCGCCCCATGTGATAACTGTAAGAATTATACTTTTCGATCCTCTAAATTAGGTCATGTTGGGCTTCCAACAGGTCACTTTTCATGGCGACCGGATCTATCTTGGTCAAAAATCCGCCAATCTCCGTAAATGTTGACGTAAAATCGGCCGAACGAGGAGGCCAAAATGGCATCTTTTGTCTGCTTTTGCCGCCCACGTGATACCGTAAGAATTTTACTTTTTGATATGTTGAATTACATCCCGCTGGGCTTCCAATAGGTCACTTTTCGTGGCGATCGGATCTATCTTGGTCAAAAATCTACCAATCGCCGTAAATGTTGACAAAATCCTGAACGGAGGCCAAATGGCATCTTTTGTCTCTTCACCGCCCACGTGATACCCAGTAAGAATTTTACTTTTTGATCCTCTAAATTAGGTTCCTGTTGGGCTTCCAATGTCACTTTTTGTGGCGACCGGATCTATCTTGGTCAAAATCCACAAATCACTTTTGTGGCCCGTAAATGTTGACAGTAAATCGCACAAATGGAGGCCAAAATGGCATCTTTTATCTCTTCACCGCCCACGTGATACCCTGTAAGAATTTTACTTTTCGACACGTTAAATTACATCCCGTTGGGCTTCCAATAGGTCACTTTTCATGGCGACCGGATCTATCTTGGTCAAAATCTACCAATCTCCATAAATGTTGATAGAAATCTGCCCGAACGGAGGCCGTAATGACCTTTTGAAAACCGTCAATTTTGCGAGCCTTCGCGATGCCTATCGACATGGACTTATGGATTTCAAAAAATAGCTTTCTACTAGCTTTTCGCACGGAGTCCGTAATCACTATGAATGGAGTTACTGAAGTCAAAAAATGTCACCGCTAGGAATCTTGTGACGTAAATTTCACCGAATGGGAGGCCAAAATGGCATCTTTGGGCTCCTTAGCCGCCCCATGTGATAACTGTAAGAATTATACTTTTCGATCCTCTAAATTAGGTCATGTTGGGCTTCCAAATGTGTCACTTTTCATGGCAATCGGATCTATCTTGGTCAAAAATCCGCCAATCTCCGTAAATGTTGACGTAAATCGTCGAACGGAGGCCATAATGGCATCTTTTGTCCTGCTCAGCGCCCACGTGATACCCGTAAGAATTTTACTTTTTGATATGTTGAATTACATCCTATTGGGATTCCAACAGTCACTTTTCATGGCTTCGAATCTATCTTGGTCAAAAATCTGCCAATCGCCGTAAATGTTGACGTAAATCTGCATTGACGAACGGAGGCCAAAATGGCATCATTTGTCTCTTCACCGCCCACGTGATACCCGTAAGAATTTTACTTTTCGATCCTCTAAATTAGGTCCTGTTGGGCTTCCAACAGTCACTTTTCGTGCCAAATGGATCTATCTTGGTCAAAAATCTGCCAATCCCCGTAAATGTTGACGTAAATCGCATCAAACCGAGGCCAAAATGGCATCTTTTGTCTCTTCGCTTGCCCACGTGATACCCGTTAGAATTTTACTTTTCGATATGTTAAATTACATCCCGTTGGGCTTCCAACAGGTCACTTTTGTGGTGACTGGATCTATCTTGGTCAAAAATCTGCCAATCTCCATAAATGTTGATGTAAATCCGCCTCGAACGGAGGCCAAAATGACCTCTTTTGAAAACCGTCAATTTTGTGAGCCTTCGCGATGCCTATCGACATGGACTTATGGATTTCAAAAATAGCTTTTACTAGCTTCGCACGGGAGTCCAGAGTCACTACGATTGGAGTTTGGAACTCAAAAAATGTCACCGCTTAGAATCTTGAATGTAAATTTCCCTAAATGGAGGCCAAAATGGCATCTTTGGGCTCCTTAGCCGCCCACGTGATAACCGTGAAGAATTATACTTTTCGATCCTCTAAATTAGGTCATGTTGGGCTTCCAACATGTCACTTTTCATGGCGATCGGATCTATCTTGGTCAAAAATCCGCCAATCTCCAGAAATGTTGAAAGAAATCGCTCGAAATGGAGGCCAAAATGGCATCTTTGTCTGCTCACCGCCCACGTGATACCCGTAAGAATTTTACTTTTTGATATGTTGAATTACATCCCGTTGGGCTTCCAACAGACACTTTTTCGTGGCTTCGATCTATCTTGGTCAAAAATCTGCCAATCGCCGTAAATGTTGACAAAAAATCTGCATCGAACGGAGGCCAAAATGGCATCTTTTGTCTCTTCACCGCCCACGCCGATACCCTGTAAGAATTATACTTTTCGATCCTCTAAATTAGGTCATGTTGGGCTTCCAACAGTCACTTTTCATGGCTGGATCTATCTTGGTCAAAAATCTGACAATCTCCGTAAATGTTGAAAAATCGCATCGAACGGAGGCCAAAATGGCATCTTTGTCTGCTCAACCGCCCACGTGATACCGTGAAGAATTTTACTTTTTGATATGTTGAATTACATCCTTAGGTTGGGCTTCCAATAGGTCACTTTTGTGGCGATCGATCTATCTTGGTCAAAAATCTACCAATCGCCGTAAATGTTGATGTAAATCGCACGAACTGAGGCCAAAATGGCATCTTTTTGTCTTCTTCACCGCCCACGTGATACCACTGTAAGAATTTTACTTTTGATCCTCTAAATTAGGTCCCGTTGGGCTTCCAACAGGTCACTTTTGTGGCGAATGGATCTATCTTGGTCAAAAATCCACAAATCGCCAGAAATGTTGATGTAAATCGCACAAATGGAGGCCAAAATGGCATCTTTTATCTCTTCACCGCCCACGTGATACCCGTAAGAATTTTACTTTTCGATAACGTTAAATTACATCCTCGTTGGGCTTCCAATATGTCACTTTTCATGGCGATCGGATCTATCTTGGTCAAAATCTACCAATCTCCATAAATGTTGATAGAAATCGCCCGAACGGAGGCCGAAATGACCTTTTTGAAAACCGCCAATTTTGCGAGCCTTCGCGATGCCTATCGACATGGACTTATGGATTTCAAAATAGCTTTCTACTAGCTTCAAGACGAGTCCGTAATCACTATGGATGGAGTTACGGAAGTCAAAAAATGTCACCGCTAGGAATCGTGATGTAAATTTCACTAAATGGAGGCCAAAATGGCATCTTTGGGCTCCTTAGTCGCCCCATGTGATAACCGTAAGAATTATACTTTTCGATCCTCTAAATTAGGTCATGTTGGGCTTCCAACAGTCACTTTTCATGGCAATCGGATCTATCTTGGTCAAAAATCCGCCAATCTCCGTAAATGTTGACAGTAAATCTCGCTCGAACGGAGGCCATAATGGCATCTTTTGTCTGTTCACCGCCCACGTGATACCCGTAAGAATTTTACTTTTTGATATGTTGAATTACATCCTATTGGGATTCCAACAGTCACTTTTTATGGCTTCGAATCTATCTTGGTCAAAAATCCGCCAATCGCCGTAAATGTTGATGTAAATCGCACGAACGGGAGGCCAAAATGGCATCATTTGTCTCTTCACCGCCCACGTGATACCCGTAAGAATTTTACTTTTCGATCCTCTAAATTAGGTCCCGTTGGGCTTCCAACAGTCACTTTTCGTGGCAAATGGATCTATCTTGGTCAAAATCTGCCAATCCCCGTAAATGTTGATGTAAATCTGCACGAACGGAGGCCAAAATGGCATCTTTTGTCTCTTCAATTGCCCACGTGATACCCGTTAGAATTTTACTTTTCGATACGCAAATTACATCCTATTGGGCTTCCAATGTGTCACTTTTCGTGGTGATCGGATCTATCTTGGTCAAAAATCTGCCAATCTCCATAAATGTTGACAGAAAATCGCCTCGAACGGAGGCCAAATGACCTCTTTGAAAACCGTCAATTTTGCGAGCCTTCGCGATGCCTATCGACATGGACTTATGGATTTCAAAAATAGCTTTCTACTAGTTTTGCACCTGAGTCCGTAATCACTACGAATGGAGTCATGGAACTCAAAAAATGTCACCGCATAGGAATCGTGGATAGAAATTTCTTTCGAATGGAGGCCAAAATGGCATCTTTGGGCCCTTAGCCGCAGCCCCATGTGATAACCGTAAGAATTATACTTTTCGATCCTCTAAATTAGGTCATGTTGGGATTTCCAAACAGTCACTTTTCATGGCGAATCGGTAATCTATCTTGGTCAAAATCCGCCAATCTCCGTAAATGTTGAAAGAAATTTCTGCTAAATGGAGGCCAAATGGCATCTTTTGGCTGCTCAGCCGCCCACGTGATACCGTAAGAATTTTACTTTTTGATATGTTGAATTACATCATGTTGGGCTTCCAACAGTCACTTTTCATGGGACTCGGATCTATCTTGGTCAAAAATCCGCCAATCTCCTTAAATGTTGACGTAAATCGCATCGAACGGAGGCCAAAATGGCATCTTTGTCTCTTCACGCCCCCACGTGATACCTGTAAGAATTATACTTTTTGATCCTCTAAATTAGGTCATGTTGGGCTTCCAATGTGTCACTTTTTCATGGCGATTGATCTATCTTGGTCAAAAATCCGCCAATCTCCGTAAATGTTGATGCAAATCCGCATGAAATGAGGCCAAAATGGCATCTTTTGTCCCTTCAACCGCCCACGTGATACCTGTAAGAATTTTACTTTTTGATATGTTGAATTACATC
Organism: Hyparrhenia diplandra; assembly: GCA_015847255.1. Taxonomy (NCBI): domain Eukaryota; kingdom Viridiplantae; phylum Streptophyta; class Magnoliopsida; order Poales; family Poaceae; genus Hyparrhenia; species Hyparrhenia diplandra. The sequence continues at coordinate 26,452 of JADLZK010001115.1, forward strand.
CCGTTGGGCTTCCAATAGGTCACTTTTCGTGGCGATCGATCTATCTTGGTCAAAATCCGCCAATCGCCGTAAATGTTGACGTAAATCAGCACTAACTGAGGCCAAAATGGCATCTTTTGTCTCTTCAACCGCCCACGTGATACCTGTAAGAATTTTACATTTTTCGATCCCATTAAATTAGGTCCTTGGGCTTCCAATGTGTCACTTTTCGTGGCAAATGGATCTATCTTGGTCAAAAATCTGCCAATCCCTAGAAATGTTGACGTAAATCTACACGAACGGAGGCCAAAATGGCATCTTTTGTCTCTTCACCGCCCACGTGATACCTGTTAGAATTTTACTTTTCGATAACGTTAAATTACATCCTGTTGGGCTTCCAATGTGTCACTTTTCGTGGCGATCGATCTATCTTGGTCAAAATCGCCAATCTCCATAAATGTTGACAAATCGCCCGAACGGAGGCCGTAATGACCTCTTTTGAAAACCGTCAATTTTGCGAGCCTTCGCGATGCCTATCGACATGGACTTATAGATTTCAAAATAGCTTTCTACTAGCTTCTCGCATCGGAGTCCGTAATCACTACGAATGGAGTTACTGAACTCAAAAAATGTCACCGCTTAGGAATCGTGATAGAAATTTCCTAAATGGAGGCCAAAATGGCATCTTTGGGCTCCTTAGCTGCCCCATGTGATAAATCGTAAGAATTATACTTTTCGATCCTCTAAATTAGGTCATGTTGGGATTCCAACAGTCACTTTCATGGCGATCGGATCTATCTTGGTCAAAATCCGCCATTCTCCGTAAATGTTGAAAGAAATCGCTCGAACGGAGGCCAAAATGGCATCTTTTGTCTCTTCAGCTACCCACGTGATACCTGTAAGAATTTTACATTTTGATATGTTGAATTACATCCCGTTGGGCTTCCAACAGTCACTTTTTTTATCTTTTGGTCAAAAAATCCGCCAATTAGGTAAATGTTGACAGAAATCTGCATGAACGGAGGCCAAAATGGCATCTTTTGTCTCTTCACCGCCCACGTGATACCGTTAAGAATTTTACTTTTCGATCCTCTAAATTAGGTCCTCGTTGGGCTTCCAACAGTCACTTTTCGTGGCTTCGGATCTATCTTGGTCAAAATCTGCCAATCGCCAAAAATGTTGATGTAAATCCGCACGAACGAGAGGCCAAATGACATCTTTTGTCTCTTCACCGCCCACGTGATACCTGTAAGAATTTTACTTTTCGATCCTTAAATTAGGGGTCCTTGGGCTTCCAACAGTCACTTTTCATGGCAAATGGATCTATCTTGGTAAAAAATCTGCCAATCCCTAGAAATGTTGATGTAAATCGAACAAACGAGGCCAAAATGGCATCTTTTTCTCTTCACCGCCCACGTGATACCCGTTAGAATTTTACTTTTTGATACATTAAATTACATCCTCGTTGGGCTTCCAACAGTCACTTTTCGTGGTGACCGGATCTATCTTGGTCAAAATCCGCCAATCTCCATAAATGTTGACGTAAATCGCCCGAACGGAGGCCGTAATGACCTCTTTTGAAAATCGTAAATTTGCGAGCCTTCGCGGATGCCTATCAGACATGGACTTATGGATTTCAAAATAGCTTTCTACTAGCTTTGCACGGAGTCCGTAATCACTACGTAATGGAGTTACGGAACTCAAAAAATGTCACCGCTTAGGAATCGTGACAGTAAATTTCCTAAATGGAGGCCAAAATGGCATCTTTGGGCTCCTTAGCTGCCCCATGTGATAACTTTAAGAATTATACTTTTTGATCCTCTAAATTAGGTCATGTTAAGTCAATTTTCATTACTAGATCTATCTTGGTCAAAAATCCGCCAATCTCCGTAAATGTTAAATTCGCTCGAATGGAGGCCGTAATGGCATCTTTTGTCTGTTCAAACCGCCCACGTGATACCTCGTAAGAATTTTACTTTTTGATATGTTGAATTACATCCTATTGGGCTTCCAACAGTCACTTTTCATGGCTTCTGAATCTATCTTGGTCAAAAATCCGCCAATCGCCGAAATGTTGACGTAAATCGCATGAACGGAGGCCAAAATGGCATCTTTTGTCTCTTCACCGCCCACGTGATACCCGTAAGAATTTTACTTTTCGATCCTCTAAATTAGGTCCCGTTGGGCTTCCAACAGTCACTTTTCATGGCAAATGGATCTATCTTAGTCAAAAATCTGCCAATCCCTAGAAATGTTGATGTGAAATGTGCACTAATCGGAGGCCAAAATGGCATCTTTTGTCTCTTCAATCTGCCGCCCACGTGATACCGTTAGAATTTTACTTTTTGATACGTTAAATTACATCCCGTTGGGCTTCTAACAGTCACTTTTCGTGGTGACCGGATCTATCTTGGTCAAAAATCCGCCAATCTCCATAAATGTTGACGTAAATCTACCCGAACGGAGGCGTAAAGACCTCTTTTGAAAACCGTCAATTTTGCAAGCCTTCGCGATGCCCATCAAACATGGACTTATGGATTTCAAAAATAGCTTTGTACTAGCTTCACACGGAGTCCATAATCACTATTTTAATGGAGTTACGAACTCAAAAATGTCACCGCTAGGAATCTTGACAGAAATTTCACCGAATGGAGGCCAAAATGGCATCTTTGGGCTCCTTAGCTGCCCCATGTGATAACCGTAAGAATTATACTTTTCGATCCTCTAAATTAGGTCATGTTGGGCTTCCAATGTGTCACTTTTCATGGCGATCGGATCTATCTTGGTCAAAAATCCGCCAATCTCCAGAAATGTTGACGTAAATCGCCGAAATCGAGAGGCCAAAATGGCATCTTTTGTCTGCTCACCGCCCACGTGATACCGTGTAAGAATTTTACATTTTGATATGTTGAATTACATCCCGTTGGGCTTCCAATAGGTCACTTTTCATGGCGACCGGATCTATCTTGGTCAAAATCCGCCAATCGCCAGAAATGTTTGTAAATCCGCACGAACTGAGGCCAAAATGGCATCTTTTGTCTCTTCACCGCCCACGTGATACCCAGAAGAATTTTACTTTTCGATCCTCTAAATTAGGTCCCTGTTGGGCTTCCAACAGTCACTTTTTGGCAAATGGATCTATCTTGGTCAAAAATCCGCCAATTCCTAGAAATGTTGATGTAAATCTGCACGAACGGAGGCCAAAATGGCATCTTTTTTGTCTCTTCACCGCCCACGTGATACCCGTTAGAATTTTACTTTTCGATAACATTAAATTACATCCCGTTGGGCTTCCAACAGCTCATTTTCGTGGCGACGGATCTATCTTGGTCAAAATCTGCCAATCTCCATAAATGTTGACAGAAATCTCGCCCGAACGGAGGCCGAATGACCTCTTTTGAAAACCGTCAATTTTGCGAGCCTTCGCGATGCCTATCGACATGGACTTATAGATTTCAAAAATAGCTTTCTACTAGCTTTCGACTGAGTCCGTAATCACTACGAATGGAGTTACGGAACTCAAAAAATGTCACCGCTAGGAATCGTGATAGAAATTTCACCGAATGGAGGCCAAATGGCATCTTTGGGCTCCTTAGCCGCCCCCATGTGATAACCGTAAGAATTATACTTTTCGATCCTCTAAATTAGGTCATGTTGGGATTTCAACAGTCACTTTTCATGGCGACGGATCTATCTTGGTCAAAAATCCGCCAATCTCCGTAAATGTTGAAAGAAATCGCCGAAACGGAGGCCAAAATGGCATCTTTTGTCTCTTTGCCTACCCACATGATACCCGTAAGAATTTTACTTTTGATATGTTGAATTACATCCTGTTGGGCTTCCAACAGTCACTTTTCGTGGCTTCGAATCTATCTTGGTCAAAAATCTGCCAATCGCCGTAAATGTTGAGAAATCTGCATCTAACCGAGGCCAAAATGGCATCTTTTGTCTCTTCACCGCCCACGTGATACTGTAAGAATTTTACTTTTCGATCCTCTAAATTAGGTCCTGTTGGGCTTCCAACAGTCACTTTTCATGGCAAATGGATCTATCTTAGTCAAAATCTGCCAATCCCTAGAAATGTTGATGAAAATGTGCACTAACAGAGGCCAAAATGGCATCTTTTGTCTCTTCGCTTGCCCACGTGATACCCGTTAGAATTTTACTTTTTGATACGTTAAATTACATCCTGTTGGGCTTCTAACAGGTCACTTTTCATGGTGACTGGATCTATCTTGGTCAAAAATCTGCCAATCTCCATAAATGTTGACAGAAATCTACCCGAACGGAGGCCGGAAAGACCTCTTTTGAAAACCGTCAATTTTGCGAGCCTTCGCGATGCCCATCAAACATGGACTTATGGATTTCAAAAATAGCTTTGTACTAGCTTCACACGGAGTCCATAATCACTACGAATGGAGTTACGGAACTCAAAAATGTCACCGCTAGGAATCTTGACGTAAATTTCCTAAATGGAGGCCAAATGGCATCTTTGGGCTCCTTAGCTGCCCCATGTGATAACCGTAAGAATTATACTTTTGATCCTCTAAATTAGGTCATGTTGGGCTTCCAACAGTCACTTTTCATGGCGATCGGATCTATCTTGGTCAAAATCCGCCAATCTCCGAAATGTTGAGAAAATCGCCGAACGAGGCCAAAATGGCATCTTTTGTCTCTTCACCGCCCACGTGATACCCGTAAGAATTTTACTTTTTGATATGTTGAATTACATCCCGTTGGGCTTCCAATAGGTCACTTTTCGTGGCGACGGATCTATCTTGGTCAAAAATCTACCAATCGCCGTAAATGTTGACGTAAATCGCACGAACGGAGGCCAAAATGGCATCTTTTGTCTCTTCACCGCCCCATGTGATACCCGTAAGAATTTTACTTTTCGATCCTCTAAATTAGGTCCTGTTGGGCTTCCAATGTGTCACTTTTCATGGCAAATGGATCTATCTTGGTCAAAAAAATCTGCCAATTCCTAGAAATGTTGATGTAAATCTACACGTTAAATTAATCCGAGGCCAAAATGGCATCTTTTTGTCTCTTCACCCGCCCACGTGATACTGTTAGAATTTTACTTTTCGATACGTTAAATTACATCCCGTTGGGCTTCCAACAGCACATTTTCGTGGGTGACCGGATCTATCTTGGTCAAAAATCGCCAATCTCCATAAATGTTGATTTAAATCGCCCCAAACGAGGCCAAAATGGCCCCTTTGAAAACCTTCAATTTTGCGAGCCTTCGCGATGCCTATCGACATGGACTTATAGATTTCAAAATAAATTACTAGCTTCGCACGGAGTCCGGAATCACTACGAATGGAGTTACGGAACTCAAAAAATGTCACCGCTTAGGAATCGTGATAGAAATTTCCATTAAATGGAGGCCAAAATGGCATCTTTGGGCTCCTTAGTCGCCCCCATGTGATAACTCGTACGAATTATACTTTTCGATCCTCTAAATTAGGTCATGTTGGGATTTCAACGAGGTCACTTTCATGGCGAGTTGGATCTATCTTGGTCAAAATCCGCCAATCTCGTAAATGTTGAAAGGCCGAGCGGAGGCCAAAATGGCATCTTTTGTGCGCTCACCTACCCACGTGATACCGTAAGAATTTTACTTTTGATATGTTGAATTACATCCTGTTGGGCTTCCAACAGTCACTTTCATGGCTACGAATCTATCTTGGTCAAAAATCGCTAATCGATAAATGTTTGGTAAAATGCGACGAACGGAGGCCAAAATGGCATATTTTGTCTCTTCAGCCGCCCACGCGATACCTGTAAGAATTTTACTTTTCGATCCTCTAAATTAGGTCCCGTTGGGCTTCCAAACAGTCACTTTTCGTGGCGACGGATCTATCTTGGTCAAAAATCTGCCAATCGCCCGGAAATGTTGTGAGAAATCGCACGAACGGAGGCCAAAATGACATCTTTTGTCTCTTCACTGCCCACGTGATACCTTGTAAGAATTTTACTTTTCGATCCTCTAAATTAGGTCCCGTTGGGCTTCCAATGTGTCACTTTTCATGGCAAATGGATCTATCTTGGTAAAAATCTGCCAATCCCTAGAAATGTTGACGTAAATCTGCACAAACGGAGGCCAAAATGGCATCTTTTGTCTCTTCAATTTTGCCCACGTGATACCTGTTAGAATTTTACTTTTGATACATTAAATTACATCCTGTTGGGCTTCCAACAGTCACTTTTCGTGGTGATTGGATCTATCTTCAAAAAAATCTGCCAATCTCCATAAATGTTGACGTAAATCCGCCCCGAACGGAGGCCGAATGACCTCTTTTGAAAATTGTAAATTTTGCGAGCCTTCGTGATGCCTATCAGACATGGACTTATGGATTTCCAAAATAGCTTTCTACTAGCTTTTTGCACGGAGTCCGTAATCACTACGAATGGAGTTACGGAACTCAAAAAATGTCACCGCTTAGGAATCGTGACGTAAATTTCCTTCGAATGGAGGCCAAAATGGCATCTTTGGGCTCTTAGCTGCCCCATGTGATAACTGTAAGAATTATACTTTTCGATCCTCTAAATTAGGTCCTGTTGGGCTTCCAACAGTCAATTTTCATGGCGACCGGATCTATCTTGGTCAAAAATCCGCCAATCTCCGTAAATGTTGACGTAAATCGCCGAATTCGAGGCCAAAAATGGCATCTTTTTGTCTCTTCAACCGCCCACGTGATACTGTAAGAATTTTACTTTTTGATATGTTGAATTACATCCTATTGGGCTTCCAACAGGTCACTTTTCATGGCGACGAATCTATCTTGGTCAAAAATCTGCCAATCGCGAGAAATGTTGACGTAAAATCGCACGAACGGAGGCCAAAATGGCATCTTTTGTCTCTTCAACCGCCCACGTGATACCTGTAAGAATTTTACTTTTCGATCCTCTAAATTAGGTCCTGTTGGGCTTCCAACAGGTCACTTTTCATGGCAAATGGATCTATCTTAGTCAAAATCCGCCAATCCCTAGAAATGTTGACGTAAATGTGCACGAAGCGAGGCCAAAATGGCATCTTTTGTCTCTTCCTGCCCACGTGATACACCAAGTAGAATTTTACTTTTTGATACGTTAAATTACATCCTCGTTGGGCTTCTAACAGGTCACTTTTCGTGGTGACTGGATCTATCTTGATCAAAATCGCCAATCTCCATAAATGTTGACGTAAATCTACCCGAACGGAGGTCGAAAGACCTCTTTTGAAAACCGTCAATTTTGCGAGCCTTCGCGATGCCCATCAAACATGGACTTATGGATTTCAAAAATAGCTTTGTACTAGCTTCACACGGAGTCCATAATCACTACGTAATGGAGTTACGGAACTCAAAAAATGTCACCGCTAGGAATCTGATACGTAAATTTCATAAATGGAGGCCAAAATGGCATCTTTGGGCTCCTTAGCTGCCCCATGTGATAACCGTAAGAATTATACTTTTCGATCCTCTAAATTAGGTCATGTTGGGCTTCCAACAGGTCACTTTTCATGGCGATTGGATCTATCTTGGTCAAAAATCCGCCAATCTCCGTAAATGTTGACGTAAATCGCCGAAACGGAGGCCAAAATGGCATCTTTTGTCTCTTCACCGCCCACGTGATACCTGTAAGAATTTTACTTTTTGATATGTTGAATTACATCCTCGTTGGGCTTCCAATGTGTCACTTTTCGTGGCGCATGGATCTATCTTGGTCAAAAATCTACCAATCGCCGTAAATGTTGATGTAAAATCGCACGAACGGAGGCCAAAATGGCATCTTTTGTCTCTTCAACCGCCCACGTGATACCTGTAAGAATTTTACTTTTCGATCCTCTAAATTAGGTCCCCGTTGGGCTTCCAACACAGTCACTTTTTGTGGCGATGGATCTATCTTGGTCAAAAATCCACCAATCGCCGTAAATATTGATGTAAATCTGCACAAATGGAGGCCAAAATGGCATCTTTTTGTCTCTTCAGTTGCCCACGTGATACCCGTAAGAATTTTACTTTTTGATACGTTAAATTACATCTTGTTGGGCTTCCAATAGGTCACTTTTCATGGTGATTGGATCTATCTTGGTCAAAAATCTACCAATCTCCATAAATGTTGATAGAAATCTCGCCCGAACGGAGGCCGGAATGACCTCTTTTTGAAAACCGTCAATTTTGCGAGCCTTCCCACGTGATGCCTATAAAAGACATGGACTTATGGATTTCAAAATAGCTTTCTACTAGCTTCGCACGGAGTTTTAATCACTATGAATGGAGTTACGAAAAAGTCAAAAAATGTCACCGCTAGGAATCGTGACGTAAATTTCATCGAATGGAGGCCAAAATGGCATCTTTGGGCTCCTTAGCTGCCCCATGTGATAACTGTAAGAATTATACTTTTCGATCCTCTAAATTAGGTCATGTTGGGCTTCCAACAGTCACTTTTCATGGCGACCGGATCTATCTTGGTCAAAAATCCGCCAATCTCCAGAAATGTTGAAAGAAATCCTTTCGAATGGAGGCCAAAATGGCATCTTTTGTCCTGCTCACCGCCCATGTGATACCTGTAAGAATTTTACTTTTTGATCCTCTAAATTAGGTCCTCGTTGGGCTTCCAACAGGTCACTTTTCGTGGCTACCGGATCTATCTTGGTCAAAAATCTGCCAATCGCCAAATGTTGATGTAAATCGCATGAAACGAAGGCCAAAATGACATCTTTGTCTCTTCACCGCCCACGTGATATGTAAGAATTTTACTTTTCGATCCTCTAAATTAGGTCCTGTTGGGCTTCCAACAGGTCACTTTTCATGGCAAATGGATCTATCTTGGTCAAAAATCCGCCAATCCCTAGAAATGTTGACGTAAATCTGCACAAACGGAGGCCAAAATGGCATCTTTTGTCTCTTGCCGCCCACGTGATACCTGTTAGAATTTTACTTTTTGATACATTAAATTACATCCTCGTTGGGCTTCCAACAGGTCACTTTTCGTGGTGACTGGATCTATCTTGCTCAAAAAATCTGCCAATCTCCATAAATGTTGTGTAAATTCGCCCGAACGGAGGCCGGAATGACCTCTTTTGAAAACCGTCAATTTTGCGAGCCTCGCGATGCCTATCGACATGGACTTATGGATTTCAAAATAGCTTTCTACTAGCTTCGCACGGAGTCCGAATCACTACGAATTGAGTTACGGAACTCAAAAAATGTCACCGCTAGGAATCTTGATGTAAATTTCCTAAATGGAGGCCAAAATGGCATCTTTGGGCTCCTTAGCTGCCCCATGTGATAACTTTAAGAATTATACTTTTCGATCCTCTAAATTAGGTCATGTTGGGCTTCCAACAGTCATTTTTCATGGCGATCGGATCTATCTTGGTCAAAAATCCGCCAATCTCCGTAAATGTTGACGTAAATTCGAACGGAGGCCATAATGGCATCTTTTGTCTCTTCTATCGCCCACGATGATACCCGTAAGAATTTTACTTTTCGATCCTCTAAATTAGGTCCTGTTGGGCTTCCAACAGGTCACTTTTCATGGCAAATGGATCTATCTTGGTCAAAAATCGCCAATCCCCGTAAATGTTGATAGAAAAATGCACACGAACGGAGGCCAAAATGGCATCTTTTGTCTCTTCACGCCCACGTGATACTGTTAGAATTTTACTTTTGATACGTTAAATTACATCCCGTTGGGCTTCCAACAGGTCACTTTTCGTGGCGCCATCGGATCTATCTTGCTCAAAAATCTGCCAATCTTTCCATAAATGTTGACATAAAGGTCGCGCGCGAACGGAGGCCAAAATGACCTCTTTTGAAAACCGTCAATTTTGCGAGCCTTTTTGATGCCTATCAGACATGGACTTATGGATTTTAAAAATAGCTTTCTACTAGCTTTGCACGGAGTCCTAATCACTACGAATTGAGTTACGGAACTCAAAAAATGTCACCGCTAGGAATCTTGACGTAAATTTCACCGAATGGAGGCCAAAATGGCATCTTTGGGCTCCTTAGCTGCCCCATGTGATAACTGTAAGAATTATACTTTTCAATCCTCTAAATTAGGTCATGTTGGGCTTCCAACAGGTCAATTTTATGGCGACCGGATCTATCTTGGTCAAAAATCCGCCAATCTCCGTAAATGTTGATGTAAATCGCCTTTCGAGCGGAGGCCATAATGGCATCTTTTGTCTGTTATTTTGCCCACGTGATACCGTAAGAATTTTACTTTTTGATATGTTGAATTACATCCTATTGGGCTTCCAACAGTCACTTTTCATGGCTACGGATCTACCTTGGTCAAAAATCTGCTAATCGCGATAAAATGTTGACGTAAAATCGCATGAACGGAGGCCAAAATGGCATCTTTTGTCTCTTCACCGCCCACGTGATACCCGTAAGAATTTTACTTTTCGATCCTCTAAATTAGGTCCCGTGGGCTTCCAACAGTCACTTTTCATGGCAAATGGATCTATCTTGGTCAAAAATCCGCCAATCGCGTAAATCCGTAAATGTGCACGAACGGAGGCCAAAATGGCATCTTTTGTCTCTTCACCGCCCACGTGATACCAAGTAGAATTTTACTTTTTGATACATTAAATTACATCCTGTTGGGCTTCCAACAGTCACTTTTCGTGGTGATTTGGATCTATCTTGGTCAAAAATCTGCCAATCTCCATAAATGTTGACAGAAATCTACCCGAACGGAGGCCGGAATGACCTCTTTTGAAAACCGTCAATTTTGTGAGCCTTCGCGATGCCCATCGACATGGACTTATGGATTTCAAAATAGCTTTCTACTAGCTTCACACGGAGTCCATAATCACTACGAATGGAGTTACTGAACTCAAAAAATGTCACCGCTAGGAATCATGACAGAAATTTCACTAAATGGAGGCCAAAATGGCATCTTTGGGCTCCTTAGTCGCCCCATGTGATAACCTTTAAGAATTATACTTTTCAATCCTCTAAATTAGGTCATGTTGGGCTTCCAACAGGTCAATTTTTATGGCGATCGGATCTATCTTGGTCAAAAATCCGCCAATCTCCGTAAATGTTGACGTAAACTCGAATCCGAGGCCAAAATGGCATCTTTTGTCCTTCACCTGCCCCACGTGATACCGTAAGAATTTTACTTTTTGATATGTTGAATTACATCCTGTTGGGCTTCCAATGTGTCACTTTTCATGGTGACTGGATCTATCTTGGTCAAAAATCCGCCAATCGCCTTAAATGTTGATGTAAATCGCACTAACGGAGGCCAAAATGGCATCTTTTGTCTCTTCAACCGCCCACGTGATACCCGTAAGAATTTTACTTTTCGATCCTCTAAATTAGGTCCTCGTTGGGCTTCCAACAGTCACTTTTCGTGGCAAATGGATCTATCTTGGTCAAAAATCTACCAATTCCTAGAAATGTTGACAAATCTACACACGAACGGAGGCCAAATGGCATCTTTTTTGTCTCTTCACCTGCCCACGTGATACCGTTAGAATTTTACTTTTCGACACGTTAAATTACATCCCGTTGGGCTTCCAACAGGTCATTTTCGTGGCGACTGGATCTATCTTGGTCAAAATCGCCAATCTCCATAAATGTTGACAAATCGCCCGAACGGAGGCCAAAATGACCTCTTTGAAAAACCGTCAATTTTGTGAGCCTTCGCTGATGCCTATCGACATGGACTTATAGATTTCAAAAATAGCTTTCTACTAGCTTCGCACGGAGTCCTTTAATCACTACGAATGGAGTTACGGAACTCAAAAAATGTCACCGCTAGGAATCTTGATAGAAATTTCTAAATGGAGGCCAAAATGGCATCTTTGGGCTCCTTTAGTTTGCCCCATGTGATAACCGTAAGAATTATACTTTTCGATCCTCTAAATTAGGTCATGTTGGGATTCCAACAGGTCACTTTCATTGATGGATCTATCTTGGTCAAAAATCCGCCAATCTCCAGAAATGTTGAAAGAAATCTCCTAAATGGAGGCCAAAATGGCATCTTTTGTCTCTTCACCGCCCACGTGATACCTGTAAGAATTTTACTTTTGATATGTTGAATTACATCCTATTGGGCTTCCAACAGTCACTTTTCGTGGTGGCCGGATCTATCTTGGTCAAAAATCTGCCAATCGCCAGAAATGTTGACGTAAATCGCATGAACGGAGGCCAAAATGGCATCTTTTGTCTCTTCAACGCCCACGCGATACCCGTAAGAATTTTACTTTTCGATCCTCTAAATTAGGTCCTCGTTGGGCTTCCAACAGTCACTTTTCGTGGCGACGGATCTATCTTGGTCAAAAATCTGCCAATCGCCAGAAATGTTCAGAAATCTCACTTCAAACGGAGGCCAAAATGGCATCTTTTGTCTCTTCACCGCCCACGTGATACCGTAAGAATTTTACTTTTCGATAACATTAAATTAGGTCCTGTTGGGCTTCCAACAGTCACTTTTCATGGCAAATGGATCTATCTTGGTCAAAATCTGCCAATCCCTAGAAATGTTGATGTAAATCGCACAAACGGAGGCCAAAATGGCATTTTTGTCTCTTCCGCCGCCCACGTGATACCTCGTTAGAATTTTACTTTTTGATACATTAAATTACATCCCGTTGGGCTTCCAACAGTCACTTTTCGTAATCATCGGATCTATCTTGGTCAAAAAATGCCAATCTCCATAAATGTTGATAGAAATTCGCCTCGAACGGAGGCTTCTAATGACCTCTTTTGAAAACCGTCAATTTTGCGAGCCTCGTGATGCCTATCGACATGGACTTATGGATTTCAAAAATAGCTTTCTACTAGCTTTGCACGGAGTCCGTAATCACTACGAATGGAGTTACGGAACTTAAAAAAATGTCACCGCTAGGAATCGTGACGTAAATTTCACTTTAAATGGAGGCCAAAATGGCATCTTTGGGCTCCTTAGTCGCCCCATGTGATAACCGTAAGAATTATACTTTTCGATCCTCTAAATTAGGTCATGTTGGGCTTCCAACAGTCAATTTTCATGGCGACCGGATCTATCTTGGTCAAAAATCCGCCAATCTCCGTAAATGTTGACAGAAATCTGCTTTCGAACGGAGGCCAAAATGGCATCTTTTTGTCTCTTCACGCCCACGTGATACCTGTAAGAATTTTACTTTTTGATATGTTGAATTACATCCTATTGGGCTTCCAACAGTCACTTTTCATGGCTTCGAATCTATCTTGGTCAAAAATCCGCCAATCGCGTAAATGTTGACGTAAATCGCACGAACGGAGGCCAAAATGACATCTTTTGTCTCTTCACGCCCACGTGATACCCCGTAAGAATTTTACTTTTCGATCCTCTAAATTAGGTCCTGTTGGGCTTCCACAGGTCACTTTTCATGGCAAATGGATCTATCTTGGTAAAAAAATCCGCCAATCCCTAATCGAATTGGAGTTGACTTGGTCAAAATGTGTACGACGAGGGAGGCCAAAATGGCATCTTTTGTCTCTTCAAACGCCCACGTGATACCTGTTAGAATTTTACTTTTGATACGTTAAATTACATCCTGTTGGGCTTCCAACAGTCACTTTTCGTGGTGACCGGATCTATCTTGGTCAAAAATCGCCAATCTCCATAAATGTTGATGTAAATCTACCCGAACGGAGGCCCGGAATGACCTCTTTTGAAAACCGTCAATTTTATGAGCCTTCGCGATGCCCATCAGACATGGACTTATGGATTTCAAAAATAGCTTTCTACTAGCTTCACACGGAGTCCATAATCACTACGAATGGAGTCTGGAACTCAAAAATGTCACCGCTAGGAATCATGACGTAAATTTCACTAAATGGAGGCCAAAATGGCATCTTTGGGCTCCTTAGCTGCCCCATGAGATAACTTTAAGAATTATACTTTTCGATCCTCTAAATTAGGTCATGTTGGGCTTCCAACAGTCAATTTTCATGGCGATCGGATCTATCTTGGTCAAAAATCCGCCAATCTCCGTAAAAGTTGACGTAAATGTGCACTAAACGGAGGCCAAAATGGCATCTTTTGTCTCTTCACCGCCCACGTGATACCCCTTTAGAATTTTACTTTTTGATACGTTAAATTACATCCTCGTTGGGCTTCCAACAGTCACTTTTCGTGGTGACTGGATCTATCTTGCTCAAAAATCTGCCAATCTCCATAAATGTTGACGTAAATCTCGCCTCGAACGGAGGCCAAAATGACCTCTTTTGAAAACCGTCAATTTGATAGCCTTCGTGATGCCTATCGACATGGACTTATGGATTTCAAAAATAGCTTTCTACTAGCTTTGCACGAGTCAGGAATCACTACGAATGGAGTTACTTGAACTCAAAAAATGTCACCGCTAGGAATCGTGACGTAAATTTCACGAATGGAGGCCAAAATGGCATCTTTGGGCTCCTTATTTCGCCCCATGTGATAACCAGAAGAATTATACTTTTCGATCCTCTAAATTAGGTCATGTTGGGCTTCCAACAGGTCAATTTTCATGGCGACCGGATCTATCTTGGTCAAAAATCCGCCAATCTCCGTAAATGTTGAAAAATTTTTGTCACTTCAAGCGGAGGCCATAATGGCAGAATTTTTTGTCCTGAATTACATCCTGCCCAACGTCACTTTTGATGGTGTGAAGATCTTTTTACTTTTTGATATGTTGAATTACATCCTATTGGGCAAAATGCGGGTCACTTTTCATGGCTTAAGAATCTATCTTGGTCAAAAATCTGCCAATCACCGCGTAAATGTTGACGGAACTCAAAATCTCACCGCGCTTAAATGGAGGCCAAAATGGCATCTTTGTCTCTTTAGCCGCCCACGTGATAACTTTAAGAATTTTACTTTTGATACTCTAAATTAGGGTCTGTTGGGCTTCCAAAATGCATCACTTTTCATGGCAAATGGATCTATCTTGGTCAAAAATCGCCAATCCCCGTAAATGTTGACGTAAATGTGCACCGAACGGAGGCCAAAATGGCATCTTTGTCTCTTCACCGCCCACGTGATACCCGGTAAGAATTTTACTTTTTGATACGTTAAATTACATCCCGTTGGGCTTTCCAACAGTCACTTTGGTGGCGATCGGATCTATCTTGCTCAAAATCCGCCAATCTCCATAAATGTTGACGTAAATCCGCCTCGAACGAGGCCCAAATGACCTCTTTTTTTGTCAATTTTGCGAGCCTTCGTGATGCCTATCGACATGGACTTATGGATTTCAAAAATAGCTTTCTACTAGCTTTGCACGGAGTCCGAATCACTACGAATTGAGTTACGGAACTCAAAAATGTCACCGCTAGGAATCGCGGACGTAAATTTCTTTTCGAATGGAGGCCAAAATGGCATCTTTGGGCTCCTTAGCCGCCCCATGTGATAACCGGTAAGAATTATACTTTTCGATCCTCTAAATTAGATCATGTTGGGCTTCCAACAGGTCATTTTCATGGCGATTGGATCTATCTTGGTCAAAAATCCGCCAATCTCCGTAAATGTTGACGAAATCTGCTCGAACGGAGGCCATAATGGCATCTTTTGTCTGCTCACCGCCCACGTGATACCGTAAGAATTTTACTTTTTGATATGTTGAATTACATCCTATTGGGCTTCCAACAGGTCACTTTTCATGGCTTCTGAATCTATCTTGGTCAAAATCTGCTAATCGCCATAAATGTTGATGTAAATCTGCCTAATCGGAGGACAAAATGGCATCTTTTGTCTCTTCAATTTTGCAGCCCACGTGATACCTGTAAGAATTTTACTTTTGGATCCTCTAAATTAGGTCCCGTTGGGCTTCCAACAGGTCACTTTTCATGGCAAATGGATCTATCTTGGTCAAAAATCTGCCAATCCCCGTAAAATGTTTGACGTAAATGTGCACTAATCCGGAGGCCAAAATGGCATCTTTTGTCTCTTCAGCCGCCCACGTGATACCAGAAGTTAGAATTTTACTTTTGATACGTTAAATTACATCCCTGTTGGGCTTCCAATAGGTCACTTTTCGTGGCGACCGGATCCATCTTGGTCAAAAATCCGCCAATCTCCATAAATGTTGTGTAAATCGCCGAACTGAGGCCAAAATGGCATCTTTTGTCTCTTGGTTTGCCCACGTGATACCTGTAAGAATTTTACTTTTTGATCCTCTAAATTAGGTCCTGTTGGGCTTCCAACAGTCACTTTTTGTGGCGATGGATCTATCTTGGTCAAAAATCCACCAATCGCCATAAATGTTGGTAAATCTGACAAATGGAGGCCAAAATGGCATCTTTTTTTATCTCTTCACATGCCCACGTGATACCGTTAAGAATTTTACTTTTCGATAACGTTAAATTACATCCTCGTTGGGCTTCCAATAGGTCACTTTTCATGGCGATTGGATCTATCTAACTCAAAAAATCTACCAATCTCCATAAATGTTGATGTAAATCCGCCTCGAACGGAGGCCACGAATGACCTCTTTTGAAAACCGTCAATTTTGTGAGCCTTCGCGATGCCTATGAAGACATGGACTTATGGATTTCAAAAATAGCTTTCTACTAGCTTCGACGAGTCCGTAATCACTATGAATGGAGTTACGGAAGTCAAAAAATGTCACCGCTAGGAATCTGACGTAAATTTCTAAATGGAGGCCAAATGGCATCTTTGGGCTCCTTAGCTGCCCCATGTGATAACTGTAAGAATTATACTTTTTGATCCTCTAAATTAGGTCATGTTGGGCTTCCAACAGGTCACTTTTCATGGCAACCGGATCTATCTTGGTCAAAATCCGCCAATCTCCAGAAATGTTGACGTAAATCGCTTTCGAACGGAGGCCAAAATGGCATCTTTTGTCTCTTCATTTGCCCACGTGATACCGTAAGAATTTTACTTTTTGATATGTTGAATTACATCCTATTGGGATTCCAACAGGTCACTTTTCATGGTGACTCGATCTATCTTGGTCAAAATCTACCAATCGCGTAAATGTTGATAGAAATCTACATGAACGAGGCCAAAATGGCATCATTTGTCTCTTCTTCAGCGCCCACGTGATACCCGTAAGAATTTTACTTTTCGATCCTCTAAATTAGGTCCCGTTGGGCTTCCAACAGGTCACTTTTCGTGGCAAATGGATCTATCTTGGTCAAAATCTGCCAATCCCCAGAAATGTTGATGTAAATCTGCACGAACGGGAGGCCAAAATGGCATCTTTTGTCTCTTGATTTGCCCACGTGATACCCTGTTAGAATTTTACTTTTCGATACGTTAAATTACATCCCGTTGGGCTTCCAACAGTCACTTTTCGTGGCGATCGGATCTATCTTGGTCAAAAATCCGCCAATCTCCATAAATGTTGACGTAAATCTGCCCGAACGAGGCAAAATGACCTCTTTTGAAAACCGTCAATTTTGCGAGCCTTCGCGATGCCTATCAGACATGGACTTATGGATTTCAAAAATAGCTTTCTACTAGTTTCGCACGGAGTCCGTAATCACTACGAATGGAGTCATGGAACTCAAAAAATGTCACCGCTAGGAATCTGATAGAAATTTCACTCGAATGGAGGCCAAAATGGCATCTTTGGGCTCCTTAGCTGCCCCATGTGATAACTTTTAAGAATTATACTTTTCGATCCTCTAAATTAGGTCATGTTGGGCTTCCAACAGTCACTTTTCATGGCGATTGGACCTATCTTGGTCAAAAATCCGCCAATCTCCGTAAATGTTGAAAGAAATCGCTCGAACGGAGGCCAAAATGGCATCTTTTGTCTGCTTAGCCGCCCACGTGATACCCGTAAGAATTTTACTTTTTGATATGTTGAATTACATCATGTTGGGCTTCCAACAGACACTTTTCGTGGCTTCTAGATCTATCTTGGTCAAAAATCTGCCAATCGCCGTAAATGTTGACGTAAATCGCACGAACGGAGGCCAAAATGGCATCTTTTGTCTCTCTTCCCCGCCCACGCGATACCCGTAAGAATTATACTTTTTGATCCTCTAAATTAGGTCATGTTGGGCTTCCAACAGGTCACTTTTCATGGCGATCGGATCTATCTTGGTCAAAAATCCGCCAATCTCCGTAAATGTTGACGTAAATTCGTCGAACGGAGGCCAAAATGGCATCTTTTGTCTGCGATTCACCGCCCACGTGATACCCGTAAGAATTTTACTTTTTGATATGTTGAATTACATCCTGTTGGGCTTCCAATGTGTCACTTTTCGCGGGCGACCGGATCTATCTTGGTCAAAAATCTCGCCAATCGCCGTAAATGTTGAAAAATGTAAATCGCCGAACGGAGGCCAAAATGGCATCTTTTGTCTCTTCACCGCCCATGTGATACCTGTAAGAATTTTATTTTTCGATCCTCTAAATTAGGTCTTGTTGGGCTTCCAACAGGTCACTTTTCGTGGCAAATGGATCTATCTTGGTTAAAAATCTGCCAATCCCTAGAAATGTTGACAGTAAATCTACACGAACGAGGCCAAATGGCATCTTTTGTCTCTTCAAGAGCCCACGTGATACCTGTTAGAATTTTACTTTTTGATATGTTAAATTACATCCTGTTGGGCTTCCAACAGGTCACTTTTCGTGGCGACGGATCTATCTTGGTCAAAAATCTGCCAATCTCCATAAATGTTGTGTAAATCGCCTCGAACGGAGGCCGAATGACCTCTTTTGAAAACCGTCAATTTTTGCGAGCCTTCGCGATGCCTATCAGACATGGACTTATGGATTTCAAAAATAGCTTTCTACTAGCTTTGCACGGAGTCCGTAATCACTACGAATGGAGTTACGGAACATAAAAATGTCACCGCTGGAATCTTGACGTAAATTTCACTGAATGGAGGCCAAAAATGGCATCTTTTGGGCCCTTAGCTGCCCCATGTGATAATTTAAGAATTATACTTTTCGATCCTCTAAATTAGGTCATGTTGGGCTTCCAACAGGTCACTTTCTATGGCGACCGGATCTATCTTGGTCAAAATCCGCCAATCTCCGTAAATGTTGAAAGAAATCGCCTCGAACGGAGGCCAAAATGGCATCTTTTGTCCGCTTCGCGCCCACGTGATACCCTGTAAGAATTTTAATTTTTGATATGTTGAATTACATCCTCGTTGGGCTTCCAACAGTCACTTTTCGTGGCTTCGATCTATCTTGGTCAAAAAATCTGCCAATCGCTAAATGTTGATGTAAATCTCGCACGAACGGAGGCCAAAATGGTATCTTTTTGTCTCTTCGCCTTGCCCACGTGATACCGTAAGAATTATACTTTTCGATCCTCTAAATTAGGTCATGTTGGGCTTCCAACAGTCACTTTTCATGGCGACTGGATCTATCTTGGTCAAAAATCCGCCAATCTCGATTTCAAAATGTTGACAGAAATCGCCGAACGGAGGCCAAAATGGCATCTTTTGTCTGCAAATCCGCCCACGTGATACCGTAAGAATTTTACTTTTTGATATGTTGAATTACATCCTGTTGGGCTTCCAACAGGTCACTTTCGTGGCGACCGGATCTATCTTGGTCAAAATCCGCCAATCTCCGAAATGTTGACAGAAATCGCACGAAACGGAGGCCAAAATGGCATCTTTTGTCTCTTCACCGCCCACGTGATACTGTAAGAATTTTACTTTTCGGTCCTCTAAATTAGGTCCTGTTGGGCTTCCAACAGTCACTTTTCGTGGCAAATGGATCTATCTTGGTCAAAAATCTGCCAATTCCTAGAAATGTTGACGTAAATCTACACGAACGAGGCCAAAATGGCATCTTTTGTCTCTTCGCCGCCCACGTGATACCCTGTTAGAATTTTACTTTTCGACACGTTAAATTACATCCTGTTGGGCTTCCAACAGGTCATTTTCATGGCGACCGATCTATCTTGGTCAAAAAATCGCCAATCTCCATAAATGTTGACGTAAATCTGCCCTAACGGAGGCACGAATGACCTCTTTTGAAAACCGCCAATTTTGTGAGCCTTCGCGATGCCTATCGACATGGACTTATAGATTTCAAAAATAGCTTTCTACTAGCTTCGCACGGAGTCCGTAATCACTACGAATGGAGTTACGGAACTCAAAAAATGTCACCGCTAGGAATCGTGATAGAAATTTCCTAAATGGAGGCCAAAATGGCATCTTTGGGCTCCTTAGCTGCCCCATGTGATAACTGTAAGAATTATACTTTTCGATCCTCTAAATTAGGTCATGTTGGGATTCCAACAGGTCACTTTCATGGCGATCGGATCTATCTTGGTCAAAAATCCGCCAATCTCCGTAAATGTTGAAAGAAATCGTCGAACGGAGGCCAAAATGGCATCTTTTGTCTCTTCACCGCCCACGTGATACCTGTAAGAATTTTACTTTTTGATATGTTGAATTACATCCTGTTGGGCTTCCAACAAGGTCACTTTTCATGGTGACTGAATCTATCTTGGTCAAAAATCCGCCAATCGCCAGAAATGTTGACGTAAATCGCACTAACGGAGGCCAAAATGGCATCTTTTGTCTCTTCAAACCGCCCACGCGATACCCGTAAGAATTTTACTTTTCGATCCTCTAAATTAGGTCCTGTTGGGCTTCCAACAGTGTCACTTTTCGTGGCGACTCGGATCTATCTTGGTCAAAATCTGCCAATCGCCAGAAATGTTGATGAAATCTGCACTAACGGAGGCCAAAATGACATCTTTTGTCTCTTCACGCCCACGTGATACCTGTAAGAATTTTACTTTTCGATCCTCTAAATTAGGTCCTATTGGGCTTCCAATGTGTCACTTTTCATGGCAAATGGATCTATCTTGGTCAAAAAATCTGCCAATCCCTAGAAATGTTGATGAAATCAAGCACAAACGGAGGCCAAAATGGCATCTTTTGTCTCTTCATTTTGCCCACGTGATACCTCGTTAGAATTTTACTTTTTGATACATTAAATTACATCTTGTTGGGCTTCCAACAGGTCACTTTTGTGGCGATTCGGATCTATCTTGGTCAAAAATCGCCAATCTCCATAAATGTTGATGTAAATTCGCCTTCGAACGGAGGCGTAATGACCTCTTTTGAAAACCGTCAATTTTGCGAGCCTTCGTGATGCCTATCAGACATGGACTTATAGATTTCAAAATAGCTTTCTACTAGCTTCGCACGAGTCCGTAATCACTACGAATGGAGTTACGGAACTCAAAAATGTCACCGCTAGGAATCGTGATAGAAATTTCACTAAATGGAGGCCAAATGGCATCTTTGGGCTCCTTAGCTGCCCCATGTGATACTTTAAGAATTATACTTTTCGATCCTCTAAATTAGGTCATGTTGGGCTTCCAACAGGTCACTTTTCATGGCGATCGGATCTATCTTGGTCAAAAATCCGCCAATCTCCGTAAATGTTGAGTAAATCGTCGAACGGAGGCCAAAAATGGCATCTTTTTGTCTGCTCACCGCCCACGTGATACCTGTAAGAATTTTACTTTTTGATATGTTGAATTACATCCTCGTTGGGCTTCCAACAGGTCACTTTTCATGGCGATCGGATCTATCTTGGTCAAAAATCTGCCAATCGCCGTAAATGTTGATGTAAATCTGCACGAACGGAGGCCAAAATGGCATCTTTTGTCTCTTCACCGCCCACGTGATACCCGTAAGAATTTTTACATTTTGGTCCTCTAAATTAGGTCCTGTTGGGCTTCCAACAGTCACTTTTCGTGGCAAATGGATCTATCTTGGTCAAAATCTGCCAATTCCTAGAAATGTTGACGTAAATCTACACTAACGGAGGCCAAAATGGCATCTTTTGTCTCTTCAATTGCCCACGTGATACCTGCTAGAATTTTACTTTTCGACACGTTAAATTACATCCCGTTGGGCTTCCAACAGTGTCATTTTCGTGGTATTTGGATCTATCTTGGTCAAAATCCGCCAATCTCCATAAATGTTGACAGTCAAAGGCACGTGATACCGAACGGAAATGACCTCTTTTGAAAACCGCCAATTTACCGAAGAATTTTATGCCTATCGACATGGACTTATAGATTTCAAAAATAGCTTTCTACTAGCTTCGCGGACGAGTCCTTAATCACTACTAATGGAGTTATGGAACTCAAAAATGTCACCGCTAGGAATGTTGATAGAAATTTCACCGAATGGAGGCCAAAATGGCATCTTTGGGCTCCTTAGTGCCCCATGTGATAACTGTAAGAATTATACTTTTGGATCCTCTAAATTAGGTCATGTTGGGCTTCCAACAGGTCACTTTCTATGGCTTAATCGGATCTATCTTGGTCAAAATCCGCCAATCTCCAGAAATGTTGAAAGAAATCGCTCGAATGGAGGCCAAAATGGCATCTTTTGTCCTCCTTCAGCGCCCACGTGATACCCGTAAGAATTTTACTTTTTGATATGTTGAATTACATCATGTTGGGCTTCCAACAGTCACTTTTCGTGGCTTCTGAATCTATCTTGGTCAAAATCTGCCAATCGAAATGTTGAAAGAAATCTGACGAACGGAGGCCAAAATGGCATCTTTTGTCTCTTCACCGCCCATGTGATACCGTAAGAATTTTACTTTTTGATCCTCTAAATTAGGTCCTGTTGGGCTTCCAACAGTCACTTTTCGTGGCTTCGGATCTATCTTGGTCAAAATCGCCAATCGCCAGAAATGTTGACGTAAATCGCATGAACTGAGGCCAAAATGACATCTTTTGTCTCTTCACCGCCCACGTGATACCTGTGTAAGAATTTTACTTTTCGATCCTCTAAATTAGGTCCTCGTTGGGCTTCCAAAATGTCACTTTTCATGGCAAATGGATCTATCTTGGTCAAAATCTGCCAATCCCTAGAAATGTTGACAGAAATCTGCACAAACGGAGGCCAAAATGGCATCTTTTGTCTCTTCGCCCACGTGATACCCGTTTAGAATTTTACTTTTGATACATTAAATTACATCTTGTTGGGCTTCCAACAGTCACTTTTTGTGGCGAAGGGATCTATCTTGGTCAAAAAATGCCAATCTCCATAAATGTTGATGTAAACCGCCGAAATGGAGGCCAAATGACCTCTTTTGAAAACCGCCAATTTTGCGAGCCTTCGTGATGCCTATCAGAACATGGACTTATAGATTTCAAAAATAGCTTTCTACTAGCTTCCAACGGAGTCCGTAATCACTACGAATGGAGTTACGGAACTCAAAAATGTCACCGCTAGGAATCGCTGGATAGAAATTTCCGAAATGGAGGCCAAATGGCATCTTTGGGCTCCTTAGCGCCCCATGTGATACCGTAAGAATTATACTTTTGATCCTCTAAATTAGGTCATGTTGGGCTTCCAACAGGTGTCACTTTTCATGGGATCGGATCTATCTTGGTCAAAAATCCGCCAATCTCCGTAAATGTTGATGTAAAATCGCCGAACGGAGGCCAAAATGGCATCTTTTGTCTCTTCACCGCCCACGTGATACCCGTAAGAATTTTACTTTTTGATATGTTGAATTACATCCTGTTGGGCTTCCAACAGTGTCACTTTTCGTGGCGACCGGATCTATCTTGGTCAAAATCGCCAATCTCCAGAAATGTTGACGTAAATCTGCATGAACGGAGGCCAAAATGGCATCTTTTTGTCTCTTCACGCCCACGTGATACCTGTAAGAATTTTACTTTTCGGTCCTCTAAATTAGGTCCCGTTGGGCTTCCAACGTGTCACTTTTCGTGGCAAATGGATCTATCTTGGTCAAAAATCTGCCAATTCCTAGAAATGCTTGACGTAAATCTACACCTAACGGAGGCCAAAATGGCATCTTTTGTCTCTTCACCGCCCACGTGATACCCGTTAGAATTTTACTTTTCGATACGTTAAATTACATCTGTTGGGCTTCCAACGGGTCATTTTTATGGCGATCGGATCTATCTTGGTCAAAATCCGCCAATCTCCATAAATGTTGACGTAAATTGCCCAAACGGAGGCCAAAATGACCTCTTTGAAAACCGTCAATTTTGCGAGCCTTCGCGATGCCTATCGAACATGGACTTATAGATTTCAAAAAATAGCTTTCTACTAGCTTCAACGACGGAGTCCGTAATCACTACGAATGGAGTTCACGGAACTCAAAAAATGTCACCGCTTAGGAAATGTTGATAGAAATTCACCTAAATGGAGGCCAAAATGGCATCTTTGGGCTCCTTAGCTGCCCCATGTGATAACCGAAGAATTATACTTTTCGATCCTCTAAATTAGGTCATGTTGGGCTTCCAACAGTCACTTTCATGGCGATTGGATCTATCTTGGTCAAAAATCCGCCAATCTCCGAAATGTTGAAAGAAATTGCCGAATCGGAGGCCAAAATGGCATCTTTTGTCCGCTCACCGCCCCACGTGATACCTTTAAGAATTTTAATTTTTGATATGTTGAATTACATCCTGTTGGGCTTCCATGTGTCACTTTTCGTGGCTTCTGGATCTATCTTGGTCAAAAATCTGCCAATCGCCGTAAATGTTGACGTAAATCGCACGAACGAGGCCAAAATGGTATCTTTTGTCTCTTCAGCTGCCCACGTGATACCAGTAAGAATTATACTTTTCGATCCGGTAAATTAGGTCATGTTGGGCTTCCAAATGTGTCACGTTTTTTCATGGCGACTGGATCTATCTTGGTCAAAAATCCGCCAATCTCCATAAATGTTGACAGAAATGTCGCCGAACGGAGGCCAAAATGGCATCTTTTGTGCGACTTGCCCCACGTGATACCTTTAAGAATTTTACTTTTTGATATGTTGAATTACATCCTACTGGGCTTCCAACAGTCACTTTTCGTGGCGATTGGATCTATCTTGGTCAAAAATCTGCCAATCGCCGTAAATGTTGACGTAAATTCGCACTAATGGAGGCCAAAATGGCATCTTTTGTCTCTTCACGCCCATGTGATACCCGTAAGAATTTTACTTTTCGGTCCTCTAAATTAGGTCCTCGTTGGGCTTCCAACAGTCACTTTTCGTGGCAAATGGATCTATCTTGGTCAAAAATCTGCCAATTCCTAGAAATGTTGACTTGTAAAATCTACACGTTAAATTAACGGAGGCCAAAATGGCATCTTTTGTCTCTTCACCTGCCCACGTGATACCCAACCTGTAGAATTTTACTTTTGATACGTTAAATTACATCCCGTTGGGCTTCCAACAGGTCATTTTCGTGGCGATCGGATCTATCTTGGTCAAAATCCGCCAATCTCCATAAATGTTGATGTAAATCGCCGAAACGGAGGCCAAAATGACCTCTTTGAAAACCGTCAATTTTGTGAGCCTTCGCGATGCCTATCGACATGGACTTATAGATTTCAAAAATAGCTTTCTACTACTAGTCGACGGAGTCCGTAATCACTACGAATGGAGTTACGGAACTCAAAAAATGTCACCGCTTAGGAATCTTGATAGAAATTTCACTAAATGGAGGCCAAAATGGCATCTTTGGGCTCCTTAGTCGCCCCATGTGATAACTTTAAGAATTATACTTTTGATCCTCTAAATTAGGTCATGTTGGGATTCCAACAGTCACTTTCATGGCGATTAGATCTATCTTGGTCAAAAATCCGCCAATCTCCGTAAATGTTGAAAGAAATCGCCGAACTGAGGCCAAAATGGCATCTTTTGTCTCTTCACCGCCCACGTGATACCCGTAAGAATTTTACTTTTTGATATGTTGAATTACATCCTCGTTGGGCTTCCAACAGTCACTTTTCGTGGCTTCTGAATCTATCTTGGTCAAAAATCTGCCAATCGCCATAAATGCTGATGTAAATCTCGCACGAACGAGGCCAAAATGGCATCTTTTGAAAAACGCGCCCACGTGATACCGTAAGAATTTTACTTTTTGATACTCTAAATTACAAAATAGTTGGGCTTCCAACAGTCACTTTTCGTGGCTTCGGATCTATCTTGGTCAAAAAATCTGCCAATCGCCGTAAATGTTGATGTAAATTGCACGAACGGAGGCCAAAATGACATCTTTTGTCTCTTCACCGCCCACGTGATACCCCGTAAGAATTTTACTTTTTGATCCTCTAAATTAGGTCCTGTTGGGCTTCCAACAAGTCACTTTTCATGGCAAATGGATCTATCTTGGTCAAAATCTGCCAATCCCTAGAAATGTTGAAAGTAAATCGCACAAACGAGGCCAAAATGGCATCTTTTGTCTCTTCGCCGCCCACGTGATACCCGTTAGAATTTTACTTTTTGATACATTAAATTACATCTTGTTGGGCTTCCAACAGTCACTTTTTGTGGCGATCGGATCTATCTTGGTCAAAATCCGCCAATCTCCATAAATGTTGACAGTAAATTCGCCCGAACGGAGGCCGAATGACCTCTTTTGAAAACCGTCAATTTTGCGAGCCTCGTGATGCCTATCGACATGGACTTATGGATTTCAAAATAGCTTTCTACTAGCTTCGCACGGAGTCCGTAATCACTACGAATGGAGTTACGGAACTCAAAAAAAAATGTCACCGCTAGGAATCGTGATAGAAATTTCACCTAAATGGAGGCCAAAATGGCATCTTTGGGCTCCTTAGTCGCCCCATGTGATACCCGTAAGAATTATACTTTTCGATCCTCTAAATTAGGTCATGTTGGGCTTCCAATGTGTCACTTTTCATGGCGATCGGATCTATCTTGGTCAAAAATCCGCCAATCTCCGTAAATGTTGACAGAAATGCTCGAACGGAGGCCAAAATGGCATCTTTTGTCTCTTCAACCGCCCACGTGATACCCGTAAGAATTTTACTTTTGATATGTTGAATTACATCCTGTTGGGCTTCCAAAGGTCACTTTTCGTGGCGACCGATCTATCTTGGTCAAAAATCTGCCAATCGCCGTAAATGCTGACGTAAATGGCACTGAACGGAGGCCAAAATGGCATCTTTTGTCTCTTCACCGCCCACGTGATACCTTTGTAAGAATTTTACTTTTCGGTCCTTAAATTAGGTCCTGTTGGGCTTCCAACAGTCACTTTTCGTGGCAAATGGATCTATCTTGGTCAAAATCCGCCAATTCCTAGAAATGTTGATGTAAATCTACACGAACGAGGCCAAAATGGCATCTTTTGTCTCTTCACCGCCCACGTGATACCCGTTAGAATTTTACTTTTCGATAACGTTAAATTACATCCTCGTTGGGCTTCCAACAGTCATTTTCGTGGCGACCGGATCTATCTTGGTCAAAATCTGCCAATCTCCATAAATGCTGATGTAAATCGCCCGAACGGAGGCCGTAATGACCTCTTTGAAAACCGTCAATTTTGCGAGCCTTCGCGATGCCTATCAGACATGGACTTATAGATTTCAAAAATAGCTTTCTACTAGCTTTCAAGACGGAGTCCGTAATCACTACGAATGGAGTTATGGAACTCAAAAAAAAATGTCACCGCTAGGAATCGTGATAGAAATTTCACCGAATGGAGGCCAAATGGCATCTTTGGGCTCCTTAGCTCGCCCCATGTGATAACTTTAAGAATTATACTTTTCGATCCTCTAAATTAGGTCATGTTGGGATTCCAACAGGTCACTTTCATGGCGACCGGATCTATCTTGGTCAAAAATCCGCCAATCTCCGTAAATGTTGAAAGAAATCTGCTCGAACGGAGGCCAAAATGGCATCTTTTGTCTCTTCAAATTACGCCCACGTGATACCCGTAAGAATTTTACTTTTTGATATGTTGAATTACATCCTAACGGAGGTTGGGCTTCCAACGGTGTCACTTTCGTGGCTTCTCGATCTATCTTGGTCAAAAAATCTGCCAACGCGTAAATGTTGATGAGAAATTCGCACGAATGGAGGCCAAAATGGCATCTTTTGTCTCTTCACCGCCCACGTGATACCCGTAAGAATTTTACTTTTTGATCCTTAAATTAGGTCCTGTTTGGCTTCCAACAAGGTCACTTTTCATGGCGACTCGGATCTATCTTGGTCAAAAATCCGCCAATCTCCGTAAATGTTGACAAATCTCGCACGAACGGAGGCCAAAATGACATCTTTTGTCTCTTCACGCCCACGTGATACCCGTAAGAATTTTACTTTTCGATCCTCTAAATTACATCCTATTGGGCTTCCAACAGTCACTTTTCATGGCAAATGGATCTATCTTGGTCAAAAACCGCCAATCCCTAGAAATGTTAAATCTGCACAAACGTGAGGCCAAAATGGCATCTTTGTCTCTTCTCACGCCCACGTGATACCGTTAGAATTTTACTTTTGATAACATTAAATTACATCTTGTTGGGCTTCCAACGGAGTCACTTTTTGTGGCGATCGGATCTATCTTGGTCAAAATCCGCCAATCTCCATAAATGCTGACGTAAATCGCCTCGAACGGAGGCCAAATGACCTCTTTGAAAACCGTCAATTTTGCGAGCCTTCGCGATGCCTATCAGACATGGACTTATGGATTTCAAAATAGCTTTTACTAGCTTCCACGGAGTTCTAATCACAACGAATGGAGTTACGGAACTCAAAAAATGTCACCTCTAGGAATCTGACAAAAATTTCCTAAATGGAGGCCAAAATGGCATCTTTGGGCTCCTTAGCTGCCCCATGTGATAACCTATAAGAATTATACTTTTTGATCCTCTAAATTACATCCCGTTGGGCTTCCAACAGTCACTTTTTATGGCGATCGGATCTATCTTGGTCAAAAATCTACCAATCTCCAGAAATGCTGACGTAAATCTGCTCGAATCCGAGGCCAAAATGGCATCTTTTGTCTCTTCAACGCCCACGTGATACCCGTAAGAATTTTACTTTTGATATGTTGAATTACATCCCGTTGGGCTTCCAACAGTCACTTCATGGCGACCGGATCTATCTTGGTCAAAAATCTGCCAATCGCCAGAAATGTTGACAAATCGCACGAATGGGAGGCCAAAATGGCATCTTTGTCTCTTCACGCCCACGTGATACCTGTAAGAATTTTACTTTTGATACGTTAAATTACATCCTATTGGGCTTCCAACAAGTCACTTTTCATGGCAAATGGATCTATCTTGGTCAAAAATCTGCCAACCATAAATGTTGACCAAATGCACCTTAACGGAGGCCAAAATGGCATCTTTTGTCTCTTCACGCCCATGTGATACCGTAAGAATTTTACTTTTTGATAACGTTAAATTACATCTCTCTAGCTTCCAACGGTGTCACTTTTCATGGTCGATCTATCTTGGTCAAAATGCCAATCTCCATAAATGTTGGTAAATCTACCCTTGGAGGCAAAAATGAATCTTTGAAAAACCGTCAATTTTTGCGAGCCGCGAT
Source organism: Hyparrhenia diplandra (assembly GCA_015847255.1). Lineage (NCBI taxonomy): Eukaryota > Viridiplantae > Streptophyta > Magnoliopsida > Poales > Poaceae > Hyparrhenia > Hyparrhenia diplandra. The sequence goes on from JADLZK010001115.1 coordinate 55,684, forward strand.
TATAATCGACATGGACTTATGGATTTCAAAAATAGCTTTGTACTAGCTTCACACGGAGTCCATAATCACTACGATTGGAGTTACGAACTCAAAAATGTCACCGCTAGGAATGTGATTAAATTTCCGAATGGAGGCCAAAATGGCATCTTTGGGCTCCTTAGCGCCCCCATGTGATAACCGTAAGAATTATACTTTTCGATCCTCTAAATTAGGTCATGTTGGGCTTCCAATGTGTCACTTTTCATGGCGAGTGGATCTATCTTGGTCAAAAATCCGCCAATCTCCAGAAATGTTGATGTAAATGCATCGAACGGAGGCCAAAATGGCATCTTTTGTCTCTTCGGCTGCCCACGTGATACCCGTAAGAATTTTACTTTTTGATATGTTGAATTACATCCTGTTGGGCTTCCAACAGTCACTTTTCGTGGTGATCGGATCTATCTTGGTCAAAATCTACCAATCGCCGTAAATGTTGACGTAAACCGCATTAACGGAGGCCAAAATGGCATCTTTTGTCTCTTCACCGCCCATGTGATACCCGTAAGAATTTTACTTTTCGATCCTCAAAATTACATCCTATTAGTTTTCCAACAGTCACTTTTCGTGGCTTAATCGATCTATCTTGGTCAAAAATCCACCAATCGCGGAAAATTGGTAAAGCGCACAAATGGAGGCCAAAATGGCATCTTTTTGTCTCTTCACCGCCCACGTGATACCACGTAAGAATTTTACTTTTCGATAACGTTAAATTACATCCTCGTTGGGCTTCCAATAGGTCACTTTTCATGGCGACCGGATCTATCTTGGTCAAAAATCTACCAATCTCCATAAATGTTGATAGAAATCTACCCGAACGGAGGCCACGACCTCTTTTGAAAACCGTCAATTTTGCGAGCCTTCGCGATGCCTATCGACATGGACTTATGGATTTCAAAAATAGCTTTTACTAGCTTTCGCACGGAGTCCGTAATCACTATGAATTGAGTTACTGGAACTCAAAATGTCACCGCTAGGAATCTTGACGTAAATTTCCTAAATGGAGGCCAAATGGCATCTTTGGGCTCCTTAGTGCCCCATGTGATAATCAGAAGAATTATACTTTTCGATCCTCTAAATTAGGTCATGTTGGTTAGTCACTTTTCATGCCCCCATGTGGGAATTATACTTTTCGATCCTCTAAATTAGGTCATGTTGGGCTTCCAACGTGTCACTTTTCATGGCAAATGGATCTATCTTGGTCAAAAATCCGCCTAATCTCCTTAAATGCTGAGTAAATTCGCCGAACGAGGCCAAAATGGCATCTTTGTCTCTTCAGCTGCCCACGTGATACTGTGTAAGAATTTTACTTTTCGATCCTCTAAATTACATCCTCGTTGGGCTTCCAACAGTCACTTTTCGTGGCTTCCGGATCTATCTTGGTCAAAAATCTGCCAATCGCCGTAAATGTTGATAGATCGGCACGAACGGAGGCCAAAATGGCATCTTTGTCTCTTCACCGCCCACGTGATACCTGTAAGAATTTTACTTTTCAATCCTCTAAATTACATCCCGTTGGGCTTCCAACAGGTCACTTTTCATGGCAAATGGATCTATCTTGGTCAAAAAATCTGCCAATCAGAAATGAATTTTACTTTTCATCGTTAAAACGGAGGCCAAAATGGCATGGATCTATTTTGTCTCTTCACCGCCACGTGATACGTTAGAATTTTACTTTTTGATAACATTAAATTACATCCTGTTGGGCTTCCAATGTGTCACTTTTCGTGGTGACCGGATCTATCTTGGTCAAAATCCGCCAATCTCCATAAATGCTGACGTAAATCACCCGAACGGAGGCCAGGTAATGACCTCTTTTGAAAACCGTCAATTTTTGCGAGCCTTCATTGATGCCTATCGACATGGACTTATGGATTTCAAAATAGCTTTCTACTAGCTTTGCCTGAGTCCGTAATCACTACGAATGGAGTTACGGAACTTAAAAAATGTCACCGCTAGGAATCTTGACGTAAATTTCCTTTCAATGGAGGCCAAAATGGCATCTTTTGGGCTCTTAGCTGCGCCCATGTGATAACTTTAAGAATTATACTTTTGATCCTCTAAATTAGGTCATGTTGGGCTTCCAACAGTCAATTTTCACGTGACCAGATCTATCTTGGTCAAAAATCCGCCAATCTCCGAAATGTTGACAAAACTGCCTTAACGGAGGCCAAAATGGCATCTTTTGTCCTTCACTCGCCCACGTGATACCTGTGAAGAATTTTACTTTTGATATGTTGAATTACATCCTATTGGGCTTCCAACAGTCACTTTTCATGGTGACTGAATCTATCTTGGTCAAAAATCTACCAATCGCTTAAATGTGTTGACAGAAATCGCACCTAACTGAGGCCAAAATGATATCTTTTGTCTCTTCACTGTTTCACGTGATACCTGTAAGAATTTTACTTTTGATCCTTGAATTAGGTCCTGTTGGGCTTCCAACAGGTCACTTTTCATGGCAAATGGATCTATCTTGGTAAAAAAATCTGCCAACCCGTAAAAGTTGATGCAAATGTGCACGAACGAGGCCAAAATGGCATCTTTTGTCTCTTCACCGCCCATGTGATACCTGTAAGAATTTTACTTTTGATAAATTAATTACATCCTATTGGGCTTCAACAGTCACTTTTCGTGGTATTTGGATCTATCTTGGTCAAAAATCGCCAATCTCCATAAATGTTGATGAATACCTTAACGGAGGCCGGAATGACCTCTTTTGAAAATCAATTTTGCGAGCTTCACGATGCCCAGAAGACATGGACTTATGGATTTCAAAAATAGCTTTCTACTAGCTTCCAACGGACTCCATAATCACTACGAATGGAGTTATCGGAACTCAAAAATGTCAACTCTCCAGAATCATGACAGAAATTTCGAATGGAGGCCAAATGGCATCTTTGGGCTCCTTAGCTGCCCCATGTGATAACTGTAAGAATTATGGATTTCAAAATCCTCTAAATTAGGTCATGTTGGGAGTCCAACAGGTCACTTTTCATGGCGATTGGATCTATCTTGGTCAAAAATGCCACCGCTAGAATCTTGATTGTAAATACGCTCGAACGGAGGCCAAAATGGCATCTTTGGGCTGCTTACCCGCCCACGTGATAACTTTAAGAATTTTACTTTTTGATATGTTGAATTACATCATGTTGGGCTTCCAACAGTCACTTTTCATGCATCGGATCTATCTTGGTCAAAAATCTACCAATCGCCGTAAATGTTGACTTTAAATCCGCACGAACGAGGCCAAAATGGCATCTTTTGTCTCTTCAGCTGCCTACACGTGATACCCGTAAGAATTTTACTTTTGATACGTTAAATTACATCCGCTGGGCTTCCAAAAGGGTCACTATTCATGGCGATCTGATCTATCTTGGTCAAAATCTACCACCTCCATAAATGTTGATAGAAATCCGCCCGAACGGAGGCCAAAATGACCTCTTTTGAAAACCATCAATTTTGCCCAGCCTTCGATGCCTATCGACATGGACTTATGGATTTCAAAAATAGCTTTCTACTAGCTTCGCACGGAGTCCGTAATCACTATGAATGGAGTTACAAAACTCAAAAATGTCACCGCTAGGAATCGTGACGTAAATTTCACACGAATGGAGGCCAAAATGGCATCTTTGGGCCCTTACCGCTTCCATGTGATAACTGTAAGAATTATACTTTTTCGATGCTCTAAATTAGGTCCTATTGCTTCCAACAGGTCACTTTTTCATGGCGATCGATCTATCTTGGTCAAAAATCCGCCAATCTACGTAAATGTTGACCAAAATTGCTTCAACGGAGGCCAAATGGCATCTTTTTGTCCTTCATTTTGCCCACGTGATACCCAGAAGAATTTTACTTTTCGATCCTCTAAAATTAGGTCCTCGTTGGGCTTCCAACAGGTCACTTTTCGTGGTGACCGGATCTATCTTGGTCAAAAAATCTGCCAATCTCCATAAATGTTGACGTAAATCTGGCTCGAACGGAGGCCGTAATGACCTCTTTTGAAACCGCCAATTTTGCGAGCCTTCGCGATGCCTATCAGACATGGACTTATGGATTTCAAAAATAGCTTTCTACTAGCTTCGCACGGAGTCCGTAATCACTATGAATGGAGTTACGAAGTCAAAAAATGTCACCGCTAGGAATCTTGATGTAAATTTCAAATGGAGGCCAAAATGGCATCTTTGGGCTCCTTAGCCCCCCACGTGATAAACCGTGAAGAATTATACTTTTGGATCCTCTAAATTAGGTCATGTTGGGCTTCCAACAGGTCACTTTTCATGGCGATCGATCTATCTTGGTAAAAATCCGCCAATCTCCAGAAATGTTGACGTAAACCGCCGAACGGAGGCCATAATGGCATCTTTTTGTCTTTCACCGCCCACGCGATACCGTAAGAATTTTACTTTTTGATATGTTGAATTACATCCTATTGGGGATTCCAACAAAGTCACTTTTCATGGCTGAATCTATCTTGGTCAAAAATCTGCCAATCCCCAAATGCTGACGTAAATCAAGACGAACGGAGGCCAAAATGGCATCTTTTGTCTCTTCGCTGCCCACGTGATACCTGTAAGAATTTTACTTTTCGATCCACTAAATTAGGTCCTGTTGGGCTTCCAACAGGTCACTTTCGTGGCAAATGGATCTATCTTGGTCAAAATCTGCCAATCCCCATAAATGTTGACGTAAAATCACATCCGAACTGAGGCCAAAAATGGCATCTTTTGTCTCAATTTTGTTGCCCACGGATACCGTTAGAATTTTTACTTTTCGATAATGCTAAATTACATCCAGCTAGCTTCCAACAGTCACCGTCGCGGGCGATCACTACGATTGAACCGCCAAACTCAAAAAATGTTGACCGCTAGGAATCTTGCCCGAATCTTCCAAATGGAGGCCAAAATGATCTTGGGCAATTTTAGTGAGCCTTCTTGATAATGCTTCTTTAAGAATTGGACTTTTTGATTTCAAAATTAGTCATCTTCAGTTTCCAACACGAGTCACTTTTCACTACTTAATGGAGTCTTGGTCAAAATCAAAAAAATCACCGCAGAATTGATAGAAATTTCAATGCCGGGAGGCCAAAATGGCATCTTTTGTCTCTTTAGCGCCCCATGTGATAATCGTAAGAATTTTACTTTTGATCCTCTAAATTAGGTCATGTTGGGCTTCCAACAGGTCACTTTTCATGGTGACTGGATCTATCTTGGTCAAAAATCCACCAATCTCCGTAAATGTTGACGTAACACATTTAATCCGAGGCCAAAATGGCATCTTTTGTCTCTGCTCACCGCCCACGTGATACCCGTAAGAATTTTTACATTTTGATATGTTGAATTACATCCTCAAGGCTTCCAACAGTCACTTTTCGTGGCGATCGATATCTTGGTCAAAAATCTACCAATCGAAATGCTGACGTAAAACCGCACGAACGGAGCCAAATGGCATCTTTGTCTCTTCAAATTCGCCAACGTGATACCGTAAGAATTTTACTTTTGATACGTTAAATTACATCCCGTTAGCTTCCAATAGGTCACTATTCATGGCGACCGATTCATCTGTCAAAAATCTACCAATCTCCATAAATGTTGATAGAAATCGGCCTAACGGAGGCCAAGATGACCCTTGAAAACCATCACCTTGCGAGCCTTCGCGATGCCTAATGCATATGGACTTATGGATTTCAAAATAGCTTCTACCAGCTTCGCACCCGAGTCCGTAATCACTATGAATGGAGTTACAAAACTCAAAAAATGTCACCGCTTAGAATCGTGACGTAAATTTCACCGAATGGAGGCCAAATGGCATCTTTGGGCTCCTTTAGCTGCCCCATGATAATCGTAAGAATTATACTTTTCGATGCTCTAAATTAGGCCGTTGGGCTTCCAATGTGTCACTCACAGATCGTTGATCGACTTGGTTGTAACTAAGCACTATAAACCGGATGGTAACTGCTCTGACTGAGGCTAAATAGCATCTTGTCCTGCTCAAATTACTTCACGTGATACCAGAAGAATTTTACTTTTTCGATCCTGTAAATTAGGTCCCCGTTGGGCTTCCAACGTGTCACTTTTGCGGGTGACTCGGATCTATCTTGGT
>JADLZK010001116.1:0-139848 GCA_015847255.1 Hyparrhenia diplandra
CAACTCTGTCTGCAGGCTCCTTTGGGACCTCACATAGAGTGTCCACGGCACTACCATGTGATACTGTTCTGAGGAGGCGTCTGTCGCGACTCGGGCATGTACCTGCACCTCCCTCAAAGGTCTCAACAACTTGGGTCATGGTTGGGTCGATCCTTTGTTCTGACTCAGAGCAGCGGTATGCAAGGCTGCCACCTCACGTGGCAGCCTTGCTGGAGTAGTGCGCCCTCCATTCTTGGATGCGATTATTCGGAACAGCTTCCTGTTATGGGCGAGGAGGGCCGTGCCCCAATCAACTAGGTTATGCTCGCATGGCTCGGGCGGCTCTTGTCCCACAGCCCTTCTTCCAATAATCATCTCTAGAAGCACAACTCCAAAAGCCATAAAGCATCACTTACGTTGCCCGTCAGATGACCTGCACATCAAGTTAATGGGTGATTGAGGATTAACAATTGGACTAAAGTCCAAGTAACATGAGTGTCTATTCATTTCTCACCGGGGACAAGTTCATATCCTCAAATCTTTTTGCTTGATGATAAGAAAACCCTAGCTTACCAGTCACTGACATATTCTGGGCTGCATACACCCATAAGTTCCCATGACCCGAGAGCTGCACATGGTGTGTTGGTCTCCACTAGGACCTGCTCTTGCCAGACCAAAGTCTGACAAGCTTAGCTTACGTGTAATCCTGCAAGAAGCTGTGTGTAAAGAGTGGCAATGAGAAGCTATCAACAGTACATATCCAAGATCTGCGTGAGGAAAGCTTTAGATCAGCATTCCTGTGCGCAACATTTTGTTGAAAAGCAGAGAGTCGAAGTGGTCTCAAGCTTTGTATCAACTTGGTGTATTGCTCTTGAGAAAGTAATAAAAGCTTCCTTTATAGTTTCTACAAGTATGGGAGAAAGGCAAAAGTAATTAAGTAGGTTTTACTAGCCTCGCACATGGATGTATTTTGGAGGCCTCGGGTAAATGAGGTACATGTGCATGTGGCGGGGTGTTAGAGATAAAGCTCCACATTTGTGATATATAGACATAATAATGTGTCACTTGTGCTCATAAGCATCACATCAGCTGTTCAGCGGTGAAAGTGTCATCATGGCTATCAAGCGCGGTAAGTAGCGAGGCATTACTGGCAACTCAATACATACGCTACACACACGCTTTGTGGCAGGCGCAGTGAGCAAAGGGCTTAACACCCATAGGCCAAGGGGTAAGGAAATGCAAGACATCAGCATGTGAAGGGAGGAAAGAAAGTCGAGAAAAGCAAAAAGCGGAGGAAAACGCAGAGGAGGGAAGAAATGAGGAGTAAGAATCCAAGAAGTGGGCTGGCCAGCCCACCAGGCAACGCCTCATGCGCCCTCCCCTACACCAGAGGCATATAGGCTGCTGCCACCCTGCTTCTTGCATCTCCCTCGCTCTCTCATTCTCAGAGCAGCGTGGATTCTGCCTCCGCCTCCCACCGCCTCAAAGCCCCTGTCTGCTCCAACCTCTCAATGCCTGCTCCAGGCGTGTCACACGCCACCGACAACCTTTCCGGCCTCCTGTCACTCCGGCCACCGTCGCTGCTCAGGCCAACCACACCACCTCACAATCCCCTTCCCCGTGATTGAGCCGCGATTGGCAAGCTTGAGGGGTGGAAAGAAATCAAGCGAGCAGCAGTGGAACTCGTGCAAAAGGCAGAATTGAGTAGGGAGATGCACAATCATGCGATAGCTGACAGCATGTGTGTGTGAGGCTTAGCGAGAAGACACCCTTGCCACTATGGTGCACACCTAGCACAGCTTCGACACTTGAGCGAGGCATAATAAACTAGCTTGGAAAAATAAGGCTACAAAAATATAATTTGGTAGGTAAATGGTTAAGAAAGCTTTTTATATAGGTACAGCTGGCACCTGTAGTTGAAATAAAAGAATACAGCAAATACTATCAACACATTTGGAAAATAATATATGAAACACGAATCAAGCATCTCAGTCAAAGAGGTTTGATGTGTCTTGAAATCTCGATAGGAACATGATGGATCTCTCAGCTCCATGAAGGTACTGCAGACCCCTTGCAGCACCAATGCAGATCTTCATCCGTGTTGACCATGGCATATTAAGGCAAACCCCCTGCAATGTTACAGGCAAGATAAAATCAATGGGAATGCCCGTAGAAATGGAAAATGTTATATAACTAACAATCAAATATGTAGAAGCTTGATTAGCATATTTTCCTATCACCATCACCACTTGAATATGAACATCTCTTACAGGGGAAAATAGCAAGTGTGCTTTTCAGATCAATCAATGGCGTTGAAAATTAGACTCAAGCACGATACAGAGACTACCATCCACTGTAATGCTGGCACAGTAACTATTGACATTCATACCTACTAATATAGGTTAAATTCCATTTTCTTACTACACCTGTGGTTACTGCTATAAAAACTCCGATCACATCACGTATGGCCTGGACAGCTTGTTACAGCGTTTGAGCACGCTAAATTGAAGTGCTACTTAGGATCCAAAAGACTCCACAAAGTTCAAAACAAATACATTACCAGCTACCATTTCAAAAGCAAACAAAATTCTCGAGATCACATTTCTAGTGTAGATGGCTGGGTGCCTGGGTTAAGCGACCATGCACAATAGCTTCATTGATGAGTTTCTAAGCCGAAACTAATACCATCTCCTCTCCCACAGCTGATGTGGTCCAAAGGCAAAAATGATGAGACCCCTACGGCCTTACACCTATGAGTAGAACAATGAGTGTCAAAGAGGTAGGTGCAAATAGCCGGGTTAGAACTTACGAAAACAGGTTAGCGTTTCAAAGAGCTTCCACAAGCTTTCATGTACTCATAGACAAAGCAGTCCTATGTGAGCCCTCACAGCAACCAGCCAATCAGTTCAACAAGATTTGGATGACTAAGTTGCCCAAGATAGTTGACTGCTGCCTCGGAAATGCATCAGAATCAGAAAACCACATTAGTGCTCCAACAGTGCAAGTAAGATTTTCGTAGCCTAAGATTTCTCCTTCTACCTCTAGTGCGATGTGAAAAGTTATTTCTTAAAATGTAAGAAAGGAAAATGGCTATCCAATACAGACTCACAAAGATGTTATCACTAAGTCTTCAAAGATCTGTAGAAAGATTTCACATGGGCAAATCAAAAGAATTCTCTAATGTACATTACCAAATAAAGGTTCAGAAACAGGAACAGAACAATGATACTTACCAGCCACTCCCCTGTCTTTGAAATCCCTCTGGGCTTTGGTTCTTTCACAGCACCTGTCTGGATGGGAAAACCTGCTCCTAAACATTTTCATCCAATTACACCTTTTGTGTAGCAACTCCAAATCCACACCTTCTCCAGTGATCTGGTCGGAAGTTTTGTGGCTGCTCTCTCAGTCGCCATATGTGAAAGCTATTCACATTTCATATCCTTCTACTTGCAGAGTCCACCACATCTGTTTGAGAGGAGCGAGAACACTTGCTATAGCTTTAGAATCAGATTTAGGCTCGCGAGTCCGGCCTGCCTGGTCCAACAGCTTCAGCTGATAGAAAGTAGAAAGTGACTTCATCAGGAGAGGATCAAAAGCTTCTTTGTACATAAGTAGTCAATGCATTTCTTTAAGATGCAAGCATCAAATCCTTCAGTCCCTGTAGACAACTCCCCTATTCACATGTCAGTTCATGACGCGCATGCAAATGAACTGTATTGTGCATCATGCCAATAAGAAGGCTACTCGCAGGCATAAGCATAACTGCACAAGTCATAATGAACTTAATGGAAGATTAAAATGGTTTTAAGAGGGCATTTATGGTCACAAGATAGCATAAGCAGGTATAGTACACGTCATGTCTTCCCCTGCATTTTTGGACAAAGCAATTTCTACTAAAAACTCTTGATAGATATCAGCAGAACAGCCGAACTGCTATTATCAAAAGTTTGCTTTATACATTAATTGTCTTCAGGATTAATTTTGAGACACATCTTTTGACTAACTTGTCAAGAATCGTAATTGAAGGTCAAGTTACCACAATTGTTCAAGCACGGCCTGCGCGAGGTACCAAATATGAGGTGAAGTCTCATTCTTCCCCTAGAGTAGGCCTTGTCCCAGAATGCAATTCTATAAGCAACGCATGTGCCTATTATTGTATCGCATGTCTTCCTCACAGGACATCAATGAGCAAAAATTACAGTATGCAAAGTTTTGCGCGAACAGAAGAAACCGGAAGCACTCATCATAGCATGAATATACAACATTGAATATGAAAAATTTTGCGCCAAAAGTTGCCATGCATGGGACATCCCATCACTTGTTATGTGAGGTCACAAGCACAGATAGCGAGCATGCCAGCAATCGTGCATTCCAAATAATCAAAATCCATTACTTCCCCCTTCTTAAGGTGATTCTACCAAAATCCATAAGCAACTGATAGCTAATCCACAACCAAATTCCACACAGGTCACCACACTCAAAACCGGAGTGCACGTTTATATACACACAGTAAAATATACATGAAGGGGAGTAGGACAAAGCATGGGAACACGAACCTGGCCTCGCTCTGGAGCCGGTGCTCACTCCTGCGAGAAGCATCCTCGCCCATGGGGAGACCCCCAAGATCGCGTCTTTCCACTCCAATCGAGCCCTAGTCCTTCCTTCCCATCGCCCGCCGCCCGTCCAGATCCATCGCTCCCAGCAACATACCTTGGCTCGCTCGCTACCAACCGGGACGGCCCAACTCGCAAAACTCCCGCCGCACCAACAGGGACACACCTCGTCAGCCACAATTCCACCGGCGGCGGCCGCCTGAACCGGCGCACCTCGCAGCCCGAATTCGCCGCATAGGAGCTCTCTCCCGCTGGTCTCCTCTCCACGCGGGTGCGCGTCCGTCTTCCACCAACCTGTCCCTCTCCCTCGGGCGCGTGGTTTCCACTCACTGCATCACTTCTTGGCCTTTATGTTCGTGGGGGCGTTGGAACGGCGAAGCGAAAGCGAGGAGGAGATGAGGGAGGAGAAAAGGGCGAGGAGGTGGACTAGCTGTGCCGTGCCAGAGCTCACAGGGTTGGAATCAGTCAGGAAGCTGCTTGCTTTGGATTAAATAATCGCCGCGATCCAACAACAACGCGGAGCAATTAGAGGGTCGAGGTTGAGGCCGTGTGGTTCGCTTTGAATCATAAATTTCGTTGCCGTTTGCCATTGGTTTGGGCTTTTGGTTGATGATGAAAATAGACAATGACAGTGGTTTGGACCTGTAACTGAGCGGTTGAGGCTGTGTTTGGTTGGTTACCTTCGCCGCTTTTCACAGTCCTGTCGCACCTAACCTGGGCCACCGCTTTGCACTGCCACAACCCGAAGTTAGCGCACTCAAACTTCGCTTACGCCAGTTGCTCAGTCTCAAATACCGACTTGCCAAAAGTTTGGCGCTATTCTGTCTTTGCCATATTTTGGCGCTAGCCACAAATGCGCTGAGCGAGAAGTGGTGGGAGCTCAAAACAAACCCTTAGCTTAAGAAACCAGCAGCATGGTTTTCTAGGATTGCTCTGGTCTACTTCAAATATGTACATATACCAATAATATGACTCACGATGATGTCTGATTTGATCTCTTTGGTTCATTCCTGTCTTTTAGCCTCACCTTTCGACGTTCGCTCGGAGTTTTCCAGGATTCCAATATTATTAAATGTTTTATATGATTTCCTAAAATGAACCCATTATATCTCCTATAATACCCTCTTTTGCTTCATTATGTTTGAAGTCAAAATCTGGTTTCATGGAACTAGATTAATCTCCTCATATTTTACATTCTATGTTTGTTCATTTCTTTGAATTCATCATGCGAGCATAGGTTGGGAGTGAGTTAGGGGCTGGTAGAATCTAGGAGTGTCGAGCTCTGGCCAAATATGCTCTCTTTAATGTGGGTCCCTTTAATATCGGCTGGCTCTAAGTGTGTCTCTCTCTTTAAAGATCCTGACTCATAGAGTGATCATAGATATGGCCATGGAGCATTTGTCTGCACTACTTGGTCATATGTAATGGTGAAAATGGCCATTTCTAAGAAAACCAAAGGGTGAAGTAAATGGTGAGGTTTAATTATACTTGAGGAATACCGCATTTGAGAGTAGAATAGAGTCATTTCTAAACTTTATATTTTACGATCATAGTTAAAAATACAAAGTTTTACTATATGATTGTGCCAGCACTAGTGACATCGCGTATGTTGTTGCATTCCTTTGTTGAGACTAAAGTAGCATGCTATCTTTCTATTTTGTTGTCTATTGGGGAAATTAAATCCATTTTACCAGCTAAGAGAATTTCCTGGTCTAGTCGCACATTCTAGGGAAAAAGTGAACCCCGATGTATTACTCCAAAACTTCTTTTGAATTGGTCCACTCGATAGAAATCATCTCTCTGGGGTCTCTCCTGACACAAGTTGGCATGAAATCGTGCGTTACACCGCATTATCTGAGACGCTTTCCTGAGCATCGCAGAATAATTTCTAATCATGGAAAATATAATCATGAAAAGTCCCTAAAAAGTTTTGTGACATAGTTCATGATGCCATCTCAATTCTCACAAAAAAACTTGAGCTTAACACACCATCGTGAACATGCGAGAATTATGGAAGGCACAATACGCAGAAATAGCCGCTAGTCCCTCGAACAACTCAGGCTCAGTCTCCCGATCCTTAGAACTTTTTAAAGTGACCATTTTAGTCCTCGAAACTGATCTACTCTTTTAGGCTCAATTTCATCTTTTTGATATAAGCTTCTGCCTTCCAAAAAGAGTTTTTACTTCTTATTACATGCCAGTGTTACTACAATTATCTTAGTTTCTCTACTTGTAAGAAGAAAAGGCATGAGATGATTGGAAACAACCAGGGCTAATCAAGTCTGAAAATTTGTACATGTTTGGGAGGGTGGAGGTTGAATATGGACAAAGTGAATGAATGAATGATTTCAACTAATGTGAGTAAAATATTCTAGTTTGAGCTTCAGCAAGACTTGCAAGATGGATGATTGGTTCCTTGTGTGGAGTCAGCCCGCAAAGAATAAAAACACAAACCGATCAAGTTGGAGTACGCGAAGCTAGCTCTAGCAATGGATTGAGCCTCGCTTTTGCAACTGCGGGCGGGCAAGGTTCGGGTTCCCTTCCGTTCCATTCGGTTGTCTTGTCTCCCTAGTTGTTGGACCTAACCCAACCCGTGGCACGACGCCCGGCGGGCGGGCGATTAGTGCCGTGCCGGTGACCATAGGATAATGCAAGCAGGTTCACACGCAGAGGTGGCGAAACAAGGGGCCCGGCATGTCCTGGCGGTGTCGCTAATCCCAGGTGCCCTGCCCATTAATCAATTGGTATCGCATCGGTCGGACCACCACCCCAGGATTAGTTAGTTGGTGGCTCCGCTATCGTCGTCGATGGATCAGTGGGATGCAGGGATGGTATGGTACAGCAACCAACAACGTGATTGGTGTGGTTTCCGTCCGGTGCCCCAATTGGCATTGGCACTGGCACCGGGAAATCTGAACCAAATCCAATCGACGGCGGGCACATGCCGCGGCGACGCCTCCCACATGCAAGCATGGCCCCTCGATCCCGCCCCCAACGAATCGATCGGGCACGCCTCTGCCTGCGACCAGCCGCGAGTGCGTGCGTGCGCGGCGTGTTGTTTCCCGCTTCGGCTTGGAAGCTTCGAACGACCCGGCACGCCTCTGCCTGCGACTGAGCTGCGAGTGAGTGCGTGCGTGCGTGTTGCTTTCCGCTTCGGCTTAGAAGCTTCGAACGACCTACCCGTTGTTAATGTAGCTAGGTTTGCTGCAGGCCGCCGTACGTCCATGGCTTCATGCCCTCGATTCCTTGTGGTTCCTGATGAAGAAGAACTGGAGTGACGTTTACGTTCCTGTTGCCGGCGCCGAGCTCCCTGATCCATTTCATTCCTGGCTGGCACGCAAGAGCATGCTAGTGCTCGAAAGTCCAAATAAACCAACCTTGGTCTTGCTGTTTCGCTCGGTTTAATTTTATTGCAGGATCCCGTTTGACTCGGTCTTACACAATCATGTTACTATGCATGCTGTGTGCAAGGGAGCGTACGTAGGAGTACGTGACAGGCAGCGAAGGCGCCGGCCGGTGGGAAAAGCGCGCGGGATTAGTCAGCGTCTCCGGACGCGACATCCTCCTGACCTGGCCCAGAGGGATTATTAGTCATGTGATCATGTCACGTCGCAGATCTGAATATACTACTCCGTATCTCAATGTCAATGGTCATCAGTCGGGTGAGGTTCATGTGGCCGAAGCCCCGTCGGTTCCCCCACGTGGCGCTCATGGCGGGGCCGGGACCGAAGGTGTGTGTGCTGCCGCGTCCCCATCGGAGGCGGCCGAGGAAGAAATGGTCGGAGGTCGCTGGCGACTCTGACTCCCGAATCCCGGATGCTGCGGAGCCTGCGCGCTGTCAAGTTTCCCACACCACACGCGGAGAAGGGCGGCGAGGTTCCTGGGCTGGAGGCCTGGTAGTAGTAGGTGGCCCATCCGGCAGTGGTAGCGGCGTTCAGGTCGGCGGCAGGCAGCCCGATGGTGAACCGAGAATGGGATCGCGGGGTCTTCGGTCAGCGAGGTCTTTCATAGGGTAGGGTTGCGTACGTGTGTTCCAGAGGGTGAGTGTGCGTGCGTGTTGTGGCGTCTAGCGTTATCTTGTGTCATTCTCAAAAACTTCTGAGCATGGCCTACGTACAGCCCATTGTTCCCAACCAACGCACGCTCATTAGGACGGCCCAGCAAGAAGTGCTGGTGTCCGGCAGTAACGAGTTCAAGTTCAGGCTAAAGCGGCCACCGCACACGGAAGGAAAAGAATCTCTGAACTCTCTGCATTGTAGCATGCGGCGCGCGACACACCAACAAGGCAACGACACCCCTGCCTACGTGGCTATGCGTGCATATCATCACACGGTGGGTGATGATCTGATCTGCAGCGCGGTGCCGAGTACAAAGCTGCACGTACAGGCGTACAGCGAACCACTGCACGACCCCCAACTCCGTCCGACTGGGTTCGATGGCCTCTCGCGTGCTCGGATCCTCGCTCATCGGCCGCGCCGCCGGCATAAATGCTCACCGCTGGCCACCAGCCACGCCAACGCCGCCACAAGCGCTCGTGCCGCCGTCTCTCTCACGCAGGTCGTTTCCTGCTTTCCTCCCGTTCAGAGGACCATGTATATACATACTATACGTTGATGACTGATGTGGTAACATATGCTCTGTCGTCGTCGTCCCCTCGTGGATGCACTCTGTTTTCAGATGTACTACCACGCGGCGTTCACCTCCGCCGTCAACAACGGCGACGCGGCTCCCGCGACGGGGTCGGAGGAGGTGGACAGGCCGCCGAAAGCTGATGAAGATGATCCGATAGGTGAAGACCCGGTGAGCCGGGCTGCGGAGAAGGCGGAGGACGTCGGCAGGAAGGTGAAAGGCGCCGCGGAGGGAGGTGAAAGGAGGCCGCCCGCATTGCCAAGGAGCAGGCCAAAAGGAGGTCGGTGAGGACGTCAGGGAGGCATCAAGCAGACGCGGCCGTAGCTCGGCTATATATGGCGCTAGGATAGGCTACACTAAATCCTGTAGCTCTGTAGCTAGTCGTCAAGGTAGTTGTTTGCTGTTCGTCGTCACGTCATGTGTGCGATAAATCAGCTTGTTTAGCAGTGCGCCATGCTTTGCTAGACATGCGGCGAATTTAATGCACAGCTAACACACCTTTAATACTTGCATATCCTATGAAACTTCGCACCTTATTTCCCATGGAAATAACATACAGTTTACAAAATCATCACATAACATTACAAGAATTAGGATATTCTCATCACAGCTTGGAGGACCTGAATTGCCTCCGTCATAAACGACACCGGGGTCGGATGGCTAATGGGCTAAATAGTCTTTTCTAAAGAATCATAAAGGATAACTTGACACAAGCAATCGAGTAAATGAAGCGTGCTCTTGCCGAAGAATCAAATTGCCATAACGATATCAGACTACAGGCCCATTACCTTGTCAATAGTGTGGCTGATTTTTCGCATCCCCTCCTCCCCACGAACGCTCCACCTCCCCTCCACCGCCACCCTCCTCTTACGTAGGCGTCTCCCGGCGAGGCGACCGACCAGCGCTGATTCATGACCCTCGAGGGGTCGGATCCGGCGATTACCTAGTAGGATTTGCTTTTTCTGCCTGTGGGCGGCCTGTGCGGTCGCCGCCCACCGGCCGATCCGCCCCCGTGGGTGGATCCCGTCCCCTCGCGGGCTGGATTCCGACGGGCGGCCCTCCCTGCGCGCCCGGGGCCTGGCGCGAGACGGGCTGGGTTCTTGTGATGTCGGGGGCTGCCACAATGGTGGTGTGTGCGGGCGTTTGTCGGCGGTGATGGCCTGGGCGACCGCTTCTTCTTCGTTTCGTCAGCGTTGCGGTGGCGGTGCTACTGTGGTGGTGGGGCTCAGGTGGTACGGCGGGTGTACATCGTGGCCGTGGTGGCGCTGGCAGACATGTCGAGCCACCTCACCGCACGGGGCGTTGGGAGAAGGGTGCAAGTTTCTCTCGCTGTTCTGGGATCGAGCCCCGTCGGGCCCGATGAACAATGGCGGCGCTTTGGCATCGTGTTCCTTGGAGGCATCGCTTTGGAGCCCGGCTATGCGACAACAGCGGCGCAAAGCGCATTGTCCTTCGAGGTGTCGCCGTGGAGTTGCGGGTCGTCGTGTAGGTTGCGTCGAAAGACCTTTGGTGCTCTCTCTAGCGTTGTCGGCGTTCATGGGCGTCGATCCTCTTCTCGAAGGCAATGCTTGAGCACTCCCTGCATCCCACTCTGTGTGGTCGCTCGGTTTGTCTTGTTGCACCTAATTGAGCTTCACATATCTCCTCACCTAGGTTTAGTTAGTGTGCATTTGTAGCCGTAGTCTTGGTCGTTGGTCATTGGCATTTGAGTCCGACGTCGTGTTTCGTGGATGATTGGCGTGAGGTCGTTCGGTGCATGCTTTGCCGAGGTCGTTTTATCTATGGATCCATTCACTACTAGCTACGCAGGTATTGGTTATCTTTTATGTTAGGCTTATCTTGTGGGTTGTTGGGTGGACGTCCTCATTTTTCGATGTTTTCTTGCTTTTGTGCGTGTTACGGGCATGGGTTGGTAATCTTTGGATTACTTTGCAATCTGTTGTATGCTAATTATGTGTAAGTCTATTGACCAATTCTTCATTTTAATGAAAAATCGGGCTATACCCGCTATCTAAAAAAAAATCAATAGTGTGGCCAAAATAATCCACTCAACTGCGCTATCAATCACCTTGAACCCCACTTTAATGATTTTGTGTCATATGCACAAATGCATTCATCAAAAAAAAAAGGTGTGTATACCGCGACAATTTCTTATATGCACAGGGCTTATTACAGCTTCTTCACCTACACTATTCATCAAACTAAATATTTCGTAATCTTTGACTCCATTGGTTGGTCTTTCCCGCAAGCACTTGGTTTTAGTGATACAAAAAGTGGCTTAGATTGGGTTCTTGGCTTTGCTTGGACCAACCTCCTCGAAGAAGACTATTGTCCAACGGTCACTGAAGCCCAGAGAGGGATCCTAACATGCTAGAGGTCTATGGCCGAGCATCTACTATCACCAATACTTTTTATCTTAGCGATTGACCCACTACAACACACTTATAGAGGTGGCGGCACAAAATAGGGTGTATTGAAACCTATTCTCCCGGCCGCTAGCTAAGATGCTTACTATATGCGATGACACCTGATCATCTTTTGCATATCCATTGGTGAGAAGAACTTGGCAGTCTATATGAGATTTAGCATTTTTGGGGACCGCTCAGCCTCAAATCAAATATAGTAAAGACGGAAATATACCCAAATACATAGCATTACGGTCCTACAAATTCTTGCAATTTCCCTAGAAACTTAGGAAGATTGAGGTGGAATTTGTTAACTGATAAAATTGGAGCTCGTCGGATTTGGAAAGGCAAGAAACTTTTTCCATGTCGGGAAGAGAACGTTGGTTTAAGACAATGCTTACCTCGAACAAAAAAAAAAAACAGCAGTTAGGCAAATTCACAAAAACTAGGAGAAGCTTTTATGGCGAGGTGAGCCGGGGACAAGGTTTTTCGACATTCCTGGATAAAAATTGGACAAGGTATATGAGGTGAGACCCCTCTTCGCCTAAGATGCTCACTATATTTATTACCGTTATCCCGTTTGACTGAGTCTTACATGTCGATGGTTGTGTGCAAGAGAGCGTCGTGGATAGCGAAGGTACCCGGTCAGGAAAACACGCAAGATTAGTTAAGCGTCTCCCAAACCAGCGGCGACATCCTCCCAGCCTGCAGGGATTAGTCATGTGATCCCCACCGCCGAGGAGGTGTCCGCTGCGTCCCCATCGGGGCGAAGGGGAAGAATTGGACAAAGGTCATCACGGGCGACTTGACTCACGAATCTCGATGCATGTGGGGCGCCATGTATGGCCCGTGGGATTGGATAACCGGGAGGGGAGGGAGTGGCGACTTCACACGACCGCGCGTCTTCACACACCACAATAATCACGCCGACCCATCGCATTAGGATTGACCTATCCGGATCCTAGCGCACAACTCGCATCGGCCGGCCCACCCACGCCTGGCCAGCGCTGCTCATGGTTCCACCCTACACCCCAGTCGTTGGTCCCGATTCGCCTATGCGCCCACGGACCCACACTTATCTCGGTCCTTCCTCTAACCCTAACCTAGGATGATGGAGCCAATCGCTGTACCTATGGCGGCAAATGCATGGGCAATAGCTGATATCTTTGAGGTGGCCGTGGCACCGGGCGACCGCAATACCGTATGGCTACGGGACCACAACCAACCTCGCATGATATCGATTCCGATCCTTAATCCTTTGTGCATGTCTTTCGCGCTAATGTCCAACGTAGCCTAATTTCCACTTTTCTCTGGTGAAGATTCTATGGATATTGGGCAAGCTCCTCACGCCCCGCGCTACGAACTATTCGCGGTCCTATGTTGAGTCATCGCGATCAAACGAAAAACCTTCAGAGAGAGGAGTGATCCCAGATGGTCAAGCGAGCACGAAGAAATTGATGCTAGTAATCAAAATAGGAACTAAAAATCTGTGAGCCTTGTGAATTGGGTGATGAGTTAATGAACAAGTAATATTCTATCCTTTCTTTTCACATTTAATTTTTCTTATTTAAATTCTCTTGTAGAAATGATACTCTTTTCTTGTGTTTGTTCTTTGGTACACTTTATTTCTATGGATTTGGAATCGGGGAATGCACAATGTTT
Organism: Hyparrhenia diplandra; assembly: GCA_015847255.1. Taxonomy (NCBI): domain Eukaryota; kingdom Viridiplantae; phylum Streptophyta; class Magnoliopsida; order Poales; family Poaceae; genus Hyparrhenia; species Hyparrhenia diplandra. Next base: position 13,289 of record JADLZK010001116.1, read on the forward strand.
CATCAGAATTGAAAGACGAATAAAACACTTGACTTGTATTCCATTCCCGATGATGCATATCTGTTAACACAAGATTTTGTTGTGTATCGCCTTCAAGCAGTGACGAGACAACCCAAGAGAATGACATAATCAAGATGTGAGTATCTCACTTTAGGTGCTTTGTAGTTTGTGTAAGATTTATTTGAACTAACAAAACTTATGGCGTTGAAATGTCATTCGATACTGATGGATGGGATGCTTCTCTCATGCACACACATGTGCTTCTTTGAGAAGATCAACTGGAAAGACTCCGCCGTTCTTGCTATAGGCACAACTAGGGACGAGGTCCTCAAAAGCTATAATAAGAGAATAAGGACTTGAATAAGAATTCTCCATAGAATATATGTATTACCAGTAGCACTTCTTTCTAGGAGGCAAGCCCTCCCCCGTAGCTCTTCTACAACAATGTGAACAAGATGTAGCTAAAGGAAGAAGAGAAAAGGTAGAGATTGAGGGTGTAGCTCCAAGAGTGGTGTGTGTGAGTGGAGGAGTGAGGGATACTACTTATAGGATGATGGGAGGGGCAAATGCAATCCCCCAAAACCACCTTCAACCTGGCATCTAGGTACACCGAGCGGTTGCCGCTACCGCACCGCCCTCCTAGGCGCTATTGCACCACCACATCGAGGTTGGTAGGGCGGTGCCAAGGCTAGCAGCGTCTTTTTCTTTTTTTTTTTTGGCTGGGCCCCGACTTTAGCAAGTGGGCCTCTAGTGTAGGGAGAGGATTATTCCCCCATCGGTTCGGTCCAGTTTTGCATCGTGTTGGTCCATTTTCTTCATTGGGTGAATGATGTGTTAGATCGCTTTCTCGAATGGCGCCTTTTGGTGTTTTCCACTTGTTTTGTTTATAAATTCCTACAAACATGTAAATCTCTAATACAAGTGGAACCGGTGAATAGTAAAATGTATATGCATGTAAATGTGTCGAAGTTTACTCCTTTTTGGTAGAATGTTGACGGTATAAATGTGTCGCTCGTGGACCGATCAACCCACGCCGTGGTGGTGTCCTCCTCGTGCAGCCCGAGTTGCTCCTCCTCGTGGAGGCGTGCACCTAGGGCCTACGCTCGAGGAGCTGGCAGCCCGGACACGCCATCACACATGAAACACTCCCTAGTTGTCGCGGTTCATCACGCTCTGGCCCTTGGTCACCGCATCCAAACCGGGGGCCCGGTAGGCTCCTTGGTGGTGCACGCTTCTTCCACACCGGGTGTGGCAAACCGAACGTGGAAGGAGACAAGGCCGGATCATGGTTGTTCTCTCGAACAAATGAGGTTCGGACTCCTAAAGCGGGATTTGGGAGCCCAGTGGTCAAGCCGCTTGGTTGTTCATCCATCAAAGCTTGATGAAGCGAGTCATGACGGCGTAGATCCCTACCGGGCGCACCAACCGCCGATTGTCTTAGAGATAGGGGGTCCCTAACACACTAGGCAAGTGAAGAGAGTGTCGAGACTACCATGGGCTTCGATGGGTTAGTGAAAGAGAGACAAGAGATTTATCTTGGTTCAAGCCTAGGTGCGCTACATCCAGTGGTGGTAGTGATTCCTTTTTAGTCTTGCACCGGCGAGGTGTGCTAGCGTAGGGGCATACAAGCTTCTAGGAGAGGGACGGTTCCCCATGTCCCTAGCACGTATACAAGACAATCGGGAGAGGGTGGCCGTCTCAATGCATAGTTTCATGACATAGTTACCAAGACTATAAACTGTGAGTTTCATGGGGATGAAACTCATCTCTCATCTCATCAAAAATTCCCTCATTTAATGACCTTGTCAAGTCGGCAATTTTGCCGATGTGGCACCCTATTTAATGTGCATGACACCCTCCATGAAACCTCGCATTGAGACTAGCCTAAGTACACTTGATTCTGAGAGATGCATGCTCGCCATCGCAAGTTGTTTGTAAAGTAGGTAGCAGCAAAACATAGAAAGAAAAGGGAAAGAGCTAGAGCGAAAAGGTTGAGATGAATCGTAAAAGAAGGCCAACAACGCTTTAGCCTCGTAACACTAATTCCACTTAATCGAGCCATTCCTTATGCATGTCCCCACTAAACCGCGTCTCGAAAAGACATATTCAATGACATTGAACTAAGTACACTAGCAACTAACACCCTCTCTTCCTTGCTATCTTGTACAACTCAGGAAAACATTCACATGAGTGGTTGATGATCAAGCCAAACATCATCCCAAAGCCTCGTTTGGCCACCGTTATTTACCTTAAACTTCCCATGATTCAAAACCAACCTCTTCACCTCCATCGACCACACCGTAAATGTGAATCACCCGGGCTTTTTCAAAACGAGACAAACACTTGCCTTTGACATATTTCCTTCTCAATACCTCTTGCCATAAACTTGTCCTCATTAAACAACTTGAACAACCATTTACAAAGTAAACACTTGTTCACGGACTTCTACGTCAAGGACCCCCCAATCCCCCCCATGCATCTTGGTTTACATAACATACTCCACTTTGTTAGCCTATATTTTTCCTATGCTCATAACATTGCCAAAAACCTAGATCTATAATAATCCATCTTTTTTCGTTGTCGTGAACACGGGCAAGCTTGAAAGTACTAAATTCATGAGCACTAACCCGCTCGAAGGAAAGAGTTTCCTTTTCCAACTACTAAGTTTTTTCTCGAAAGCTCCTCAATTGAGTGCCGGTGCTTATTCGAGAGCTTCTAGTAATGCATCGGGATGCCAAAGTATTTGAAGGGAAAACTTCCCTCTACACAACCAAACAACTCCACGGGGATCGGGGAGATTTAGAATTCTTAGATGGAGAGTAAGTTAATTCGAGGAGGATTTTGAGAGGAAAGCTTTAGAGTTTAAATGCAGTGGGGGGATCCGATGAAAGAAATTTTTGACGAGGACAGCTTATCACCAAAGTAGTGATAATAGTACTGTTCGAGGAGGAAGCCAAACACTAAGAAGTCAAGAAGAAAGCCTTTAGAAAATTGAAAGGTAGAACTAATAAATTTAGTAAAAAAGTGAAGGGGATTTTTTGGAATAGAGAGGTCTTCATGACTTGGCTAAAACCAATTTTTTGAGTAATACGAGAGAGCAGGATTTAAATTTCTTTGCTCTCTTAGAGATTAGCAAAAGGGATTTCTCTCAAGCTAATCTTAATAGATTTTTTTTTTTTTTGGGGGTGGGGACTTTGTGTGGCATTGACTGAACCGCATGGCAGGTCCAGTGTTATGCTGTAGGAGTAGATTTCGACCTGTGTTTGATGTGGGCAGCATAGGTGTCTTGTGGCAGTCTACGGTGATTTTCTTCATTAAGTTTCATCTTAGAAACAGGATGGATGATTTCCATTGGTGTCTTGTGGCAGTCTACGGTGCTGCACAACCAGAATATAAGGAAATTTTCCTGACTGAGTTGGTACATACATGCAAGAGAGTTACTCTACCTTTGCTGATAGGTGGTGACTTTAATATAATTAGAAAAGAACAATGAGAAATATAATGATAGATGGCCCTTCCTTTTTAATGCCTGTCATAGATGGTTTAGATTTAAAGGAAATTGAGATGTCAAGAAGAAAGTTCACTTGAGCTAATTCAATGAAGGATCCAACTTTTGGAAAGCTAGATAGGGTGCTGGTCAGTACAGAATGGGAGCATAAATTTCCACTGGTCACTGTTAATGCACTAAACAGGGAAATTTCTTGTCATACGCCGCCGCTCCTCAGTACCGGTGATTCGAAGAAAGGGGATAGCCAACCCAATTTCAAATTTCAACTTAGTTGGTTCCTATAGGAGGATTTCTGGAGTACAGTTGAAACAATCTGGAAGGGTGTAGATTATGGGTCTACACCAATGATTAGATGACAGTTCTTTCATTCTATGCGAATTTAACAATAATAACTCCACATTCAGGTTTGTAGATGCAAGTATGTCAAGATGTTGCAAAACTGGAGCATTTTTTTTTTGGCAAAGGAGCACAAATGAGTTGTTTACATAGTTTAACTATGGCCATCTTATAATTCACCATAGGAGAATTATTATTTATGCACTACGGTTCCTTGATGATAATTTTCTAGGACCATATGATAATTCAGACCTCTTTTTTCATTGGAGTACCCTTTTTCACGTTCCATTCATGTTGCTGGATTTTTTGGATGCAATATATCCATGCTGGTTGTTATGAAGCTTCTTACGGCATCACTTACGGCGCAATGGCAAAGCCCATGGGGGACTCCCATCCATGGTTCAAATCCTGGGTGCGACACTTTATTCCGGATTTACGCCCCCCGTCGATAAAGTGAGGCGCCTCGCGTGATGACTTAAGTGAACTTTTAAGATTTGGCGGCTCAGTCCTTCAAAGGTGTTTACAAGGGTAGAGTTTGCGTACATGTGTTCATAAGGGTGAATATGCGTGCGTGTTAAGTGTCTGTGTTGTACTGTGTAATTAAAAAAATCCCAATGTGTCAAGTCTTGTTACAGCTTACGTTTTAGAAAAGTTAGTTTTACTGTCATTGCCGTGATTTTTGGAGCTTCTGCAGGAAGGCCTTTGATCTTATATCCGCTTAAAGAATAAAAGAACAGCCTATCTACCCTACTAATGCACCAACTTCAACCCGTTCAAATCTATTCAAATCAACGTTCTGCATTACTTCTTAATCTTCTCTCATATACTCAAACACCATCCAACGATCAGGATTAAGTGTACGGGCCTTCCTCGTGACAAATCTCATGCCCGCAACCTTCCTCCTCCTGCCGCGCTGATCACGCACTCCTTCCTTTTTCCGCGGTCCTTCCTTTCCCGCACACCTTCGTTTCAAGTTTCAACGCAATCTCTTTCCAACGCCCAGCATCAGCATCAGGAGAGGTTGCCGCCATGGGATTCGTCGTTCGTCGCATCTCGTGTCCAGCCGCCCACCCCGCGCCCTTCCCCACGCTGCGCAACCCATCTCCTCGCCGCCAAGTCGCCAGAAGCCGGACGCGAGGACGCAACTCGCAAGCCGCCGACCGCCAGCCACGGGGCTAGGGGCTGCGCCCGCCGCCCAGCGACGCTGTGCGCCAGGCATCTTCAACCAGGGCGACGGCGGCATCCTCACTCGGTGATCCATCAGGCGGGGACGCAGAGCCATTAAGGCCCGGGGAGCCTTCGTCATGGCGTTTCCCTAGGCGGAAGCAGCGACCAGGCTAGGCCTTGGTCTCACACCGGCGGCGTGCGCAGGAGGATGCCAATGGCGCGAGGACGTGCGCGCGAGGGGAGCCTCCTATCAGCGGCGTTGCGTCACCACTTGATGCCGGAGCAGGTACTAATCCACCGATTCATGCCTAAGTTCAGGATTTAGGGTTCCAAATTTTGGGAAACAGTTTTGATTGAGCAAACTAGGTTCTTCATTCAATTATTTTTGGTGGTTTTGTAGCAGCTCGATCTGACAGGTGGTGAAGCATCACTAACAACAGAAAATTTGACAAGCGCACAGACTCATCATCCATGCTTTCAGGAGTGTAGCTTCAGGGTTAGCGTGGTCTCATTTCCTGTGTTCTTTTTTGTGCTAATAGAGATGGAATGTCGAAGTATCATTATCTATATGTGACTGTGTGCTACTATATGGACATGGGTTGTAGTACACGGTTTGATGTAGGTAAGCAGATCATAGTAGTATTTCCTTTGATGCAGAACTGCCAGCCATGCTATTTAACAAGACTTCGATTTGTGATAATTAACTGTAAATTTAAGAGCAGTATTTATTCTTATTCAGTCAGTCATATACAAAAATAACATTGCAGTACCAGTCAACTGAGTTCTCAGTTTTTCTTCGTGCTCTGCAGCATGTCATTACACCTGTAGATCATCTCGACAATCAGCTTAGATATCAGTTTTGTTTAAAAACATTAACTTTAGCTGTCAGCTTGCCTGTTCAGTACATTACACAGAACAAATGGTAATGCTGTTGTTTGATTGTGCTGTGCATATTCAACTTTGTTGGTTTTTCTCTTGCTTTAAGTTACTTATCAGCCATTCAGAGTTTAAGTTTAGTAAATAATCTAGATACACTATTTAGAGATTATTAGCTACATAAGTAAAAGTCAATATGTGTGGTCTGGTGTCATGGTTAAAATTGTTGTCAGTATATTGGGTTGCAGTACATATATATTGATCTTTTTAAAATCTTATTGCAATGTGCAATGACAATGTCTTTCTGTACAAGTGTCCAAGTGGGTGGGGGAGAAAAAAAATGTATTTTGATTGCACAAATATGAGATCCAACAATATCCCATAGGTGTCTTTTGTGTTAATAGTTGTGATCCTTTTAAAAGAGAAAGAATAACAAATTTGGTGAATTAGAATTAGAAGAAGCACCTTGTCCAATAGGTGTTTTGATGAATTGCCTCGTCCACATATGGAGGTGTGTGTTTCAATTTGTTGATACTCTAAATGTTTTTGAAATAATTTAATCGATCTTGCGATCTGTAATTTTTCTCTAAAAGAACTCAATAAGAACATTTCAATATTTTACTGATTCATAGTCTCTTCGTTTCTGCACTGTTTCCTGCGCTGTAATCTATGTGACGTAATGCCTACCTTCTCTTTGATTCAGAAAGATATTAATTGTTCCTTGGGAATATTGGCAGCTTCAAGATTATTGGCATTTTTAGATCTCAAAATAGATAGATAATATGTTGATAAGGCACTGAATGGGCTGAGTCTACAAATACGTTATCTCTGTTCTGAGGTGGTTCAGTCACAGGGTGTAGAAGCAAATCTAAAAACACACAAATGCAAAGATGGGAGAATAGGCAGGGGACTACAAGGTGTCTCTGCTCTCTTCTTGCCGACATGACCAAAGGTGAGTTTGGGAAATATGGAATGGTGTCTACAGGTTTTCATCATCTCTGAAGTATATTTTCTCATGTAAGTTGTGTCTGAGGTTTTCATCGCCTTTGAAGTATATTTTCTCAGAGTAGAAGGTTGCGAGGTTTCAATGCTCTTCTTACAAGGTCAGTGGATTATTATCAGCCACCTGTTTATAGTTTCTTCTAGCTGTAGTTCTTGAGAAGCCTAGATTGTTACATATGTGTTCTTTAAGTTTCGCACAATGGTCTGGTTATTCACATATGCAGTTTGTAAGTTGAATTCACCAATCAGTCCACCATTGTATCTTCAGAGAAAAAACATCCCTGCACACATACATGATGAATAGAATTTGTCTTCAACCAAACTCGATTTTTTTTCTAATTGTGCACTACTTTAAAATCGCTAAATGTGAACTAACTTGTGGAGCTTGGTTTTGACAGGGCATCTGTCATTCAAGTGCACCAACCGTTCAATGGGAAATGAGGAGCAAGCTGCTGCATTCTTGATTGGTGGTTAGACTCCTGAGAGCAGCAGTTTCTGGCATTCTGTTTGTTGAACCCTTTCCTGGGTTGAATATTGATATGAAAGTGCTCAAAGGACTTTTAGATATGTTTCATGTTCTCTTGTTTCCGAGAACAAACACTTGTTTTCTATACCTTATACATAGACTGATAGATACCTGGATGGAGGCAAAACTGTGAAGATTTATCCTCTTATTAAACTGGAGGTTTGGGAGCTTTAAGTGTGAAACATCTAGCAAAAAGAAGATGGACCACGTCTACTTTTGCCCATTATTTTTTTAAATGATAACCATAGAGTGGACGATGTTATACTTTTCTGTTTTGCCATGCAATCACTAGCTAGGCCACACGATTCTCCACGGCCCCCTTTATCTCCTCTTTTATTTTTATCTCTTGGTTCATGTCAAGTGATTTCGAAGTTTATTTTACCTGACATTCTTTGGGTAGCAATAGTTCATGGAATGCATTGTTATATTAGCAAAACACTGGATTTGTGCTCACTTCAATGCTATGGATAAATGACAAAGTATAATTACTCAAATACTTTGTATTTGATAGAATTAATTTTAGACTTAACGTGAAGCCGTTACGTTAGCACGGGCATTATACTAGTCTTATTAGCGACTCAAAATAATCATACACATTATAACAAAGTCTGCTTCTTCGGCAGGGCAATCCTACTACCTGCCTTGTAGGCTCAGGAACACGGTATTTACAACATGACTTCACTATCGCCGAGGCTGAATCAAGTGAAATGCGATGCCCAACTGAGATGTAGATTGTCTTCAATGAACCAGGGCAGGAGCGCAGTGCCCGGCACAAACGAACTATTCAGTTCCACCAGCTTAGCTAGGCAGAAAAGAAATAATCATGCATGCGACAATTTTCAGCTGCTGGCTAGTTTTGATCTCATCAAACAAGTTTCTGCCGACATCGGGGGCCTTACTATGCTTATTAAGGTGCCCCTTCCGGCTCAAGCGAAATGTTCATGAGTTAGATGTATGTCCTGTTGATAGGAGAACAACGGTTCCCACAACCCAGCTCGTTTAACAGTGCGTCATGCCTTGCTGAAAATGGGCAAATTTTTATTTTCAATGCATCCAGGTATTACAATCCCATTTATATTTGTATATAATGAGTTTGATCATCGCTGCATCAGCCATCAGGGCAGTGCTTCTCCTGAAATTAGCATCTTCCTGACGTCTATCCTGTCGCAGCAGCAGAAGTCGATGCCGTCGCTGGCATCATTTGGGAGGCAACGCCCGCCAGGGTAGCCATTCTGCTTGCACCAGCCGTTGCAGTTCGGGTAGGCATTGCACGGGCCATAGCAATCGTACCTCGCCTCCGCTGGAACCACAACAATCGATAAAACCATAACCACTTTGCTTGTATTCAGTATTACAGCACTGCATAGCATGCATATAAAGCTTTGAATACAGTTTGATGAATGATCGTTAGGCATGCATACCATAAGATGACAGGGTAAAACTATGAGTACGGCGACGGCGATCCTGCAGAGTACGGCACCAGAAATCGATGTAGCCATGACTGTCAGCTGTGATTCAGCAACCTTCTCTTTTCGTCCTTCGGTTCTGCAACTTGCTGAGCCAGAAAATGGGTGATGACACATCGACGACGATGTGAGGTTATAGATAGGGCCCGCCCGCTCATCTGCAAATAGTGCCTAATTTTATAAATAAATCTATATCTATATATTTTACATCTATATATACATATATCTACATTTATACCGTAACGTTAAAAAACAAAAATTTCTCTATACCTAGTTATATACATCTATCTAATACATTAGTAATATTAAAAGCAAAAAATTCTCTATCTCTACACATCTACATCTATACCTTAATATTAAGAAGCAAAAACAACAACACCAACAACACCATAGCCTTTTAGTCCCAAGCTAGTTGGGGTAGGCTAGAGATGAAACTCATATGAAAAACAGTACAAAAGAACGTAGAAAGGCACAAGACAAAAGGATAAAGATTAGGGTAGAAAAAAAACTAGATGTAACGGATCTCTTTTGTGATCAAGAATCAGAAAGATTAGAAACCAACGATTTTGGTACACAACCAGAATGTTAGATTTCTCATAGTAATGTGGGCTTCTGATCTCCCAGTGTTTTACCATTCAAAGTATAGTACAATCTTTCCCTACTAAATGCCTCCTAATGAAGATTTTTTTTTTTTTGATAACATTGCGCTTAAGACTAGTGCTAGTATTTTATTACTAATACTAATTAAAACACTAGAGGAATTCCACCATTTTAGTAGCGATAGTTTCAGAGCTGGTTTTGTATTGCTGTACCTGGAACGTTTTAGGGACATCTCTGATACGTCCGTGGTTGTGTTTTCACAACGGAGCAGATGACCACAAATTGCTTTGATTTTTTGGAGGACCAAATTGCTTTGATTTGATTCTACTATTTGCTCTGCTCGTAAGCTCGTTGATGTGTGGGCATAGTGGGCCACCAACAGATCAACAAAATCAGATCGATCGAAGAAAGCATCACAATTGCTGTGCTGGCCGGCCGGAAATGGCCGATGCTCAGGCCCTTTCACACGACGGACGTCACTACTTTCAAAACAGGGCGCCGCCTCCTCTTCCCGCCCCGCATCCTCCATCTTGATCAAGTAACAACCCTAGGATGGAGGCCCCGGCGTCCTCGTCGTCCCAACCTGCCGCCACCGAGGTTGAGGTATGTCACCCATCGTCGTATTGGTTCCCATCGTATACTCCACCATCTGTTTCGAAAAAACAGGGCGCGGTGACCCGTCGTCTGCCTCTCGCCCAGCATCCTCCATCTAGCATGAAGACCCCGGATTCACCGTCCCTTGACGAGACCTATCCTGCCGCCAGTGATGTCCTGTTGCCCTCGTCCCCTCAGGAGATCCAAACTCCCTCGTCCGAGACCAAATCTGTCGGCAACACCACCCCACCAGTGAATCGCTCTATCGGGCTGACCTGCTTAGACCCTTGATGCAGCAGTGGGTGGAGTTATCGGAGGAGTCCTCTTCTGGTTCGGTACCGCCGGTGTGCATGGTCATGTTCCCAGGTATCATCCGGGTGGATTGTGGATCCACCTCCTAATAAATTTGTAATTTCATTTTTTTTATTTGCTTGTTCATGTTGTCTTACTTGTCTGGTTCTGGATTAAACCATTCGCTTCTCGTGTTTGATTGATTGACGACACTGCATCTCCCCATTTTCGGTCCTAGTTTATCCACTGTACTGTATTATCTTATTGTGGATCTGGATCTAATTATCTTTTCTATCAAAAATCTTCGGAGAATAACTAGCAGTGGCGGAAGCTACAGGCAAATATACCCTGGTGCACTGCTTCAGTAACTTGCAAAACTTTGTGTTTAAATACATGGTAAAAAATAAGTTTGTTAAATGGTTATTAAAAAAATTACCTGGTGCCTGTGCACCAGGGAGCCATAACGTGGCGTCGCCCATGAGAATAAGGGTTGGTTATGAGGATTTTTCGGACTGTATTTTCTTACTATGCATATTGATCTAATTATTTTATCTATCAATAGATCTTCTTGAAAGAATATGGGGATGGGAAAGGTTGCTACCCGACATTCATGGTTCTGTTGACTGGCACGAGTACAAGAGCTACCTTGTGCAGTATTTAGAGAAGAAGAAGATGTTTCCAGAAAAATCACTCAAAGGGGGAGGATCTGCGTGCGAAATAAAAAAAATAAATGTGCGGGCGTGCAGTGTGTACTAAAGTACACAAAAAACAAACAAATAGAGGGAACACAAACTTTATTCATATTTAATGAAAATACAAATATATGTTCGATACAAATGCGCTCCATGGGTAGCCCGCTGGCGGCAATCCGACATAGGCGATGTGGTCTTCATGGTTCCTAGGGCCTCGGAAAGCTCTAGTTAATTACCCCCGTGAGTCGGCCTACGAGTACCTCCGATTGCTGTGTTGGTCGCCGTCGCCGGCCCGCTTCACTTCTCCATGCATGTGTGTTGGTGTAGATGTGGATGGCGTTAAGCGTGTCCATGGCCTCGCCGGTCCATGAGCCGGTAGAACGTGGCTAGAGTATTAGCCACGTCGCGCGTGTCGTTCGCCTCGCCGGTGTCGAACGGCACATCGATGTAGTGGTAGAAGCACACGCAGGGTCGGGTGTAGATCGGATTGACTTAGACTTCCTTAGCAACGCCGCCGGGTACGCTGTGGAACTTGATCACGTGATGTAGTTGAAGTAGAAGGCCTCGTCAGCCTGTAAGTCGATGTAGCGGATGTAGTGTAGCTGAACTGAATGAGCGCGTAGTGGTGGTAGTAGATGGAGCCGTAGTAGCACGCACGGCTCGCATGTCTCGGCAGCTTCACCTGAAAACATATAAAATGAAATTATAAATATTAATTAAGGGCTCGAAGATCGGTCGAGCTCCTCATGGCTTCCTTTGCATTTAATTTGCACCGCAAGGCACATATTTCTTATTAGAGGTGATTCAGGCACAGGCCTATGCACATATATGCTTATGTATACGTGCAGCTTGGCCATGATGATCGCTCCTGGCTTGTTAGCATAAGTATGAGCACACATGTGCAAACACCCATATACATGCATGAATGCGTCGTTGCCGAGACATGGTGGTGCACCACCTCGTCGTTGATCTTGACGGCGCGACGCGGAGTAGCTCGGTCCACATCGCAGTGATAGGTACATGGTACGGGCGTTCGTCGATCAGCCACTGCTTGGCGTGCAGGCTGAGACTCCGACCTCCTCCCTAGTGCGAGGGCGTCGTTGCCGTAGTTGCGGAGTTCGACGATGACGTCCGTACTCTGCCTCGGTGACACGGCGACGTCAATGGTGTAGATGCGGAGCCATGGTTGACGGCGTCCGAGCTCGCCTCCGTACGTGATGCAGCGGCGTGCGTTGGTGATGAAGACACCGCTGACGAGAACACGTCGGCGACTCTTGTATGGAGGTGGTTGTCCTCAGGCAGATACGTGCATGCGTCGATCCTTCCTTCATCTCCTTGTCACTGTGTGACTCCGAGCGTGCCGGCGGTTCTGCTCTCATCATCTTCTTGAGCGACGATCGTCTCCCGCCTCTCCTCCGGCTTCCTCTGGACGTGAGGATAGCCTGGCTGTGGATGGATCTCGCGAGCGCCGGCGTGGTCGCGCGCACAGCTGTGCTCCGCTCCTGGCTAGGCTGAACCAGCCGATCTCCTCCTCAGAGACGTGCACGGTTGCGGCTGTCTTGTGTGTAGATCTGGGACTAGACATATGAAGGCAGCGCCGCCGGATGCCCTTCTCGTCACAGCCGCCAGACGCCATTGTCGTCATCTCGTGAAACGGCCCTCGATCGATCACCTCATCTGGTGGCTGTTGGTAGACCGGCCGGCTACTCGGCGTCGGCGTCACGGTATAGATCGGGCTGGACGAAGCCGGCACCATACCGGCGGCCAGGCAGCCCTGACGGCGCATGTGATCCCCTCCTTCGCGTGGTTCCAATCCTCTTGACGTGAGGATGGCTCCATCCTCCATGTGGACGGATCATGGCCGGCGGTGACTGCTTGCCTTCCATCTTCGGCGCCTATTAGGGCTGCCTTCATCTGCTCCAGCCCTCCAATCGACCGGGGGCATCCTTGGCCCCCTCGTGGAGTAGAGGCCTTCTTTATATAGGTAGTAGCTAGGGTTGTTTAGGTGACTGCCGAGGATACCTTCTGCGCCGCCACAAGTTTGTTGGAGGCCGAGAGATATCCGGCCCCTCTCGTGCTTATCCATCCGCTACCAATCAACTAGCCATTCTCAAAAAAAAAAAAAAAAAAAAACCAATCAACTAGCCAAAAATATCTTTGGCCGTGTGCACTTGACGATGTTTCATCGAGATCAAATTATCAGTTAGCTTCCTTCTCGCAAAGTCCATGACATGTGGACCCGGCAAGATGCCATGCTATTGAATCACGAAGCAAACCGGATATGCACACACATAAATATCTAGCTAGCTCGGCAATTCATAGTTGATATAGGTGTATGCGCACTCAATCCGGATCAACTCACGTATTTATCAGACATGTATACGCAAGTGTCATATATTCTCTGGATGTGCATCGCACATCGTACCGTATTGACTCAGGCCGGTGTACAATTATACAGAAAAATACATGATATATATAGATAGAGACCGGCGTATATATGAGCACTACAGCCGGTTCTAGATATATGCAGGCGCACGTATCAGACTGCACCTGTTAGCTTGTTTGTTTACATGTCGAGGCACATATATGCAAAGCATGGCCCCGTAGCACGTTGAAGCCAACACAAATGGCTCCTAGCTTATACGTGTACATACTTATTGGCTTGCTAGCTTTCTTGGATGGCACGTCGAGGTGTACATGCATACATGGCACTATGTGCTACGTACAAGTCCATGCAATTGTTGCTAGTTTCTTTCTGGCCAACTTAACATGACCAAAAGGAGCACCACACATTAGCTTGTCACAGTCCAAGGCATAATGCAATTTGCTTCCTATTTTCCTTTATTAATGCTCTTCTCAATAGCACGTGTGATGATTAAACTTGAATACAAACTAGAGAAGATTTTCGTACAAAATCTCGTCAAACAGAAGAATGCTTTGAAAGTTGTTACTGGTGAAGTAGCCCTGGTTGATGCCGTGAACAGTGTAAGCTCATCTCTGGTTGATGCCGTCAACAGGGTAAGCTCCTCTATCTCCCTCTCGCCTCCACAAACCCAAGGGGCGTGTGTGGATCACCGGATTGAATTTTAGTCCGCCCATAATATCGTGGGATCGATAATAATAGGCTAGACATGGACAAATAAAAAAAAATATATGGCATCCAAAATCAGTTCATATTAGTTCTTATTTGTCAAAATCAGTTCATATGTAGTCCTATTTGCCAACCAAAACCAGAACTCAAGTTTAGTCCAGGTGATCCAAGCACCCCAAATTATGGCTTGCCCATTTATATTTAATCGATACATACAGTTGTTTATTAACTCGTCCTTTCTTTGCACCATGTAACAATCCTCTCTAGTGTATTGAGGCTGAGGGGAAACTCGTCAGGAACTGCCATTGCCGTCTATCTTCTGAAGAAATCTGCCTGATCAAAGGTATCAAGGCCCGAGCAAGGGATTTGGTTCAATCAGTTGGTGAATATCCTGTTGCAGCTGCAACCTTACTGGTATGCATGTCACAAACTGTACCAAAATGTGCCATATCTAATCCTGTTAATAATTGTTTGATGCTAACCATTCTTTCTCCACCAATTTCAAATGATGGTTCCAAGGCCATCACGAAGGAAGCTGAGTTGATGGCAGAGATGGAGATTCGGTCTATTGGTACCATTGTGATGCGTGCTTTAGCCCATCAGATTCGACAGGCAACCTTTAATCTTATTCTCTATAGAGGTTCTGAATCTGGAGTTGTGATTGCTGTCATGGTGGTATGTTTCTGTTACAAATAAGCCGATACTTAGCTAAATTTATGGCATTATTCTTTTTATGCTGACACATTTGTAACCATTTACCAAAAAAAAAATATAATGTATTGAAGGGTCTTATAGAAGAGTGTAAGCTCATTCTTGACGCGTTACGTGAAGATACTAGCGATGCAGACGACATTTTCGACGAAACTGCTAAGATGCGGCGAGGTATTGCAAAAGTTTTGACCAAACTTGATCAAGAACTATGTCAAGTTGTTAATGCTGGCACTGTCACTAGTGCAACAAAGAAGCTGATAGGGTATGGTGTTATTCAATTATTGTTTTATGAATTTCGCGGATGTGGCTATTCTATTCTAATTGATAATAGGTCTAGCACTAAACTTTGAATAAACAATGTGAAAGGGATGACGAGAAGGGGAACATGAAGCCGGGCAAGAGTTTGCACAATGTCGTTGAGGATAGTGGACATGCACTAAAGAACAATGAAACTGGGTCCAAGGCTGTGGCATGTAAGAACTCTTATATCATATCATTACTCGTCTGATTCGATCTTCGACATAATCTTCTTGTAGAAATCCTTGCTGACATCAATTTTTGTTGCCGCAGTTTCGCCGCCATTGAGTGTCGATGAGCCTAGAACACATGGATGGGACAATGAGGATGTACAAACTCAAGGAATGGAGAAACATTCTTCTCATCAGCATGTACAATGTGATCGACATAAGAAAAAATCCTCACATCAAAGGTTGGAAAACAGTGGCAGGCAATGTCTAGGGACTGAACTGCAACATGATCAAAGCAAAACAATTAATCTTTCAGGCTATGATGAAGATGAACAAGAGAACGGTGATGATACAAGTTCAAGTTCTGGAGCCACTGAACAAAGTAGAGGCAGATCAAAGAGAAGAAATGAAGCAAAGCCAGTGCCACGCATTGAAGAAACTATGTCAGTTATGAGTTTTAAAAAGAGAACCAGCTGCAATAAAAGCACAGAACAGGTGTCAAGGACAAGAATTTTCAATGACAAGTTGCTTAGCTGTGTTGAACGACATGGCTGATTTGTCAGATGATGTAAAGATCCAAGCTTCTGAGGTTTTCAAGGATCCTCTGAGTAGAGAGATATTTCTAGGCTACGAAACAAGACTCCGTGCTTTGTGGCTGACTAAAGAAGTGAACAAGCTTGAACTTTATCAAATGCAAGTAAGTTTGTTTATTTTCAATGACCCCTTCCTTGTGAGAAATTATTTGCTTGTTATGTAGAACATATATGATTAGAGAGAACAAACAGTAGCTACCTGATAGTCTGATGGACACTCTTTAGAACATGTAGTATATAGTATGCAATAAGTTCTACAAGAAAAATAGATATCAATATCCTTATACGTATGCACATTAGAGAAAAAAATAGAACAAACAATCCTTTCTTGTATGCACATTGCAGTCTAGCAAGCTAGCTATGTAACAGTAGATTTATATATGTATCATTGTTAGGGGATGGAACAATGGAAGTAGCACGATTAATCACAGAGAGCTAGGTAGCAGTAGATTTATATGTGTATCAGTGTCAGGAGATGGAACAATGGAAGCAACACTTGACTACAGAGATACATGCTCTATATCACAACAAGGTTCTTTGTAAAGTAGGTAGCCGCAAACATAGAAAGAAAGGGAAAGAGCTAGAGAGGAAAAGGTTGAGATGAATCAGGCTAGAGTGGAAGCCGGCCGACAGCAGTTCTGCATTTTTTTAGGAACTATAAATATGACAACAGTTCTTTCATTCTATGAGAATTTAATAATAATAATAATAACTCCACATTGCAGGTTTGCAGATGCAAGTATGACAAGATGTTGCAAAACTAGAGCATTTCTTTTTGGCAGAGGAGCGCAAATGAATTGTTTACATAGTTTATTTATCCATGCTTTTTATTCTTGTCTTTTTACTGGATTGATGTATTGCTCATCTCTTGTAAACATGTGTGTGATGACTATAATCCCGTTTTCTGGGCATGGCGTTTTGAACCAAGCAGAGTATGTTCATGGTTTTGTAAGGTTTGTCGTTTGCTTATGTCAATATCTGGAATGGTCCACAGCCCTGTAAGCTATCAGGCTGGCCAATGTCACCTCGTCTAGTCGTCTACATGATTGTTGCCTGGAATGTTCTGTGCTTTACGTGGGTTTCTTGCGCACAATAATTTACACCTGTAAACATCTTACAAGTATATAATTTGGGCAGAAATTTTACAGATGTTTTAGAGATGTGCAGAAGTTGTTTCATGTTGATACATGCTATGATGCTACACATCTGTTTCTGAAAATTCAACAACAGCGAAGAAGATCAAGATCCCAATGTGTCATGTTACAGCTTACGTTGAAGAACAGTTAGTTTTGTCATCATTGCCGTGGTTTTGGAGCTTCTGCAGGAAGGCCTTTGATCTTATATCCGCCTAAAGCATAAAAAGAACAACCTATCTTATTAGCGACTCAAGAAATAACCATACACATTATATCAAAAGTCTGCTTCTTCAGCAGGCTAATATTACTCCTACCTGCCTTGTAGGTTCAGGAACACGGTATTTACAACATGACTTCACTATCGCAGAGGCTGAATCAAGTGAAATGCGATGCCCAACTGAGATGTAGATTGGCTTCAATGAAGCAGGGCAGGAGCGCAGCGCCTGGCACAAATGAACTATTCAGTTCCACCAGTTTAGCTAGGCAGAAAAGACATTTAGGTCTAGGTTGCAGCTCTTACCATGCCCCATTTTGTCCCAGATTGTCCAGTCAACAAAACCAGGTCCTTGTTGCAGTTCTCTTTGATTCAAGCAGTGTTCTAACTTCTGACTGGCTAAGGCCATCTACATGATGTAGCTACACAGTTGAAACATTGAGGTATGAGAAATTGAATTCGGTGGCAATAATCCCAACAGCTAGATATCTATTGATGTACTTGTGAGTTGAAACTGCACTATTGCAGTGAAGTAACCTACATTTTTCCAACTCCAATAGTAGGAACATCTGCAAGGACGCCAAGATGACAAGCTAAACCAAAACCTGCTGAATCCAGAGGTTAGAGGGTCACCCAACGACATACATTAAAATACTAATGCAATTAAGAATATAAAGAACGGATTCCGTTGATTTTACATTCAGCTTTGTGGGTTATTTATATGCATATCAGACAAGATGAACCATATCACCAATTCTTCATGCTGAGGGTTCACACAGTTTTTTTTTTTTTTTTTTTTTTTTGAGGGGAGGGGTTCACGCAGCTATGAGGGGCACAAAATGGCAATGAAACAGAAAATGCTCCATTTTCAATGGATGCTAATACTAATAACCTAGAAAAATTGAGAAAGATTGTCTATTTAACCAAATCTTTCCAATGAGGATCCATATATTAAGGCAGTTTGCTTTCAAAATAGGAAATGGTGTCACAGAGGATGTGATTAGACAGCATCCTATAACATGAATAATCTTTCTAAAATGAACCAAGGTTTCCTTTCAAAACTAAATAAAATAAACTAAGGATATTATGAAATCCAATAACAAGATGCACACATGACAGATTAGATTATATTACAATCTATCTATAAAATCTAAGTTTACATGTACAAAATCTAAGCATTAAAGTAGCTATAGCTATATGCAAAAGGCTAGTTACTTGAAACCATTACTGTGAAAATGAGACTGACAGTATGAGAAAGCGGTTAATGTGTTTTTACCTCGCGGATGGAGTAATCCATTTCCATCAACCATGAGCAACTGTCAGGGCAGAATGGTAAACCTTAGAAAAGGCACAGGCAAATACAGTTAAAAGATATATTTATTTAGAAAATGCTATAATATCCTATGGTCATTATGCAAGACATCTCATAAACGAAAATGATTCATCATAGTAAACATAATCGCTTGAACATTAGAATTCTTCAAATGTATACTCCAGTAACCAGTAAATGTATTTACATGACAATAAAGAAACGCATATGCCTTGTTTCCTATCCCCTTATGCAACCTGACATTTTAGAAATGATGGTATCACTTACAGTTGAAGTATACAAGAATTTTTTCCCCACTAAATTTCTTGTTGCAGTAATCGAAATAATTTTACCTGAGGGTAGAAATGAGATGCATTGATCTTCACCTTTCCAAGAGCCCAAGAAGAACTGGAGCCTGCAATGAAAGATACCCTTGTTTACTTGTTCATAATACATGTTGGTACATTTTAACACCAACATGAAAGTATAATATCATTTTTTTATCAATGAACATAAAATAAAGAAATTAAGACATGCACCCATCTACAGATCTATGAATTTGGATTGATCATACTAGAATCTCTTGGCTCTAGACTTTAGACCCAAAGAAGAACGAACAGTTAGTAACAGGGCATGTCACACTTCTTATAGTAATGATAACAATTTATTTATTGGTTGATATGTGCAGGAAACAGGAAATTTTGGATGAAAACAATCGCATGCCCAAAAATGAATATACCTCTCTGAATGCAAGAAATCCAGGAATATATGGCACTTGCAGTCGAACAACATTGAACTCTTCATGGACAACTTCTAAAGTATCAGCATTGAGGGGCGACCACTGCGGCGCATGCTGTGGATGGGTCTTCCTTTAAGAAGCTAATGTCAGTCCCACCAATATACTTCAGTCTGCACCTTTCATGTTCATCTGAACCTGAGCCCACCGAAGGTAAACTCCAGAAAAATTCATCTTCAAGAATAAGTTTACTCTTGAGCATGTCTTGTGTTCTGTATGACCAAAACACAGGCAAGATATATAAGTCAACTCCTGGCAGACTGAAGAGATGATTACAAACTGGTGGTGCAAGGGGACGAAGGCATACTTGATCCATTCTTGTTTCTGCAGCACCAAGTCATGGTCATCTCCTTCTTGGTACGTTTGAGCATCATCCATTCCTATTGTACTCCTCACGAGACAGCTAATTCTTGCACGGTGGTTCTGAAACCCTCCAGAGAAGATGTCAAACCCTGACAAATCTAGCCGTCAACAAAATGTAGAATTGGGTGATTCAGCAAAAGGTTGCAGAGTGATGTTCAAAATAATGAGTAACCGATCAATTTTCACACCTAGGGCTACTATCAAAGTATGTAAACCACCCACACTACTTGTCAAATACCACCCACACTAGGTGTATAATACAGATAGATACCAAACCTAATAACTTATAAATGCAAAAGTTTAGATGATATCTCAATTCCATGCTTAAATCAACAGCATGGACCTAACTAATGAAGGTTTGGTTTGCCCTCGGCCTCTCATACTTCATCAAAAATAGCATTTTAATGTCTTGGTCCTCTTCATTCTGGAATTCTACAAAAAAAAATTAACAAAGACACATAATTTTTTTTTTTTTTTTTGACGAAACAACAAAGACACCTAATTATTCATGGGAACCGGCAAATGGCAAGCGACATGAGGGTTTCTGATCTGGGGAATTTTAACACTGAGATAAATATCAGGATCTGGGAATTTACCTTCTGCTGCTGCCTCGCTGGAGACTGGAATTGGGCCTGGCTTGCTGTCCACTTGTCGTGGCCGCGTGCCGGCTGCCCGGCCGGCGCCCCGCCCTGCTGCTATGCGCGCGTGCTGACCAGCAGCTAGCAGGAAGCACCTCGGCTGCCCGCCTCCAGCTGGACGACCAGGAGTAGCGCGGCCGCGGGTGGTGGGGCTTCACCGTCCGTTGTCCGATGCAACGGCGATTAGGAAAGGAGCCGGGAGAAGAAATCAGAGCGAGACAGCGGCGGTCGCGGACGCTGTAGCCTATATGTAGCCTTGGGCCCTTTTCTTAAGTGGGCTGTCAGTTGGGACCTGGGACACCGAGGGCCATATCATATTGGGCCAGCAAACACAGCACCCAGAAATCCATTATTCACCGTTCAGAAATGCACATACGCAGTCTAACCGTAGACCATACACCAACAAGCGAAAAACTAGATCGATAGTCTCTAAAAAAAAGGGCTAGACCGATACAATAATACCATTGAATTCTTAAATAAATTTAGAAAAAAAAAAAATAAACAAGAAAAACACCTAGGCGGATTTAAACTTACCTACAATTTTCGTTTTAAAAAAGAGTAAATGCACTACAAGTCCTCAAATTTTTGATAGATTCCTATCTGGATCCCAAACTAAAATTGTTATGATCTATGCGTGCCATGCACTAAACATTTATTTTATATCTTAGATGACATTTTAAATTGTTGTTTAGTCAGTATGCAATTTTATATCTCTTGTAAGTTGTTTTTCAATTGTGCAAGTATTTGATTTGTGTAAAATTATTGTCAAAAAATTATAAAAATTCATACACCTAGAATATACTCCGTACATCGGTTTCACCTCGCAATGCTATGGGGGCAAAACAGCCGCTTCAGTGAAAAGTACTAAGAGACTATTTGGATTGGATGACTAAAACATTAATAACTCTTATTTTAGTCAATTTTAGTCACTTAACTTTTAAATAATGGTGACTAAAATATAAGAGATGACTAAAATTAAGAAATCGCTAAGTTAGGCATCCTCAACTTTTATATTTTATTATTAGTTAGCACCTGACTAATAATCTAAACACCCCCTAGTATTTGCGTGAGCAGCGAGCTAGCTCCAAACCGCTTGTGGACAATGTACCAATGACGTGAAAATTTCAAAGTTCGTCCGCGCGCTGGCACCAGACTTGCGTCGCGAACCAAGTGACGAAATCCGAAGCTTCGAATACCGATGAAATCAGCTGACAGCCTGCGCGAGCGCAACGGCAACTCCCAAGCGCTGCCTCGGTAACACAGCCCGCTCCCCTATTTAGCTCGCCACGAGGCCGGCGCGGGAGCCATGCCCGCCGGCCACCCTTGTGCACGTCGATCGCCGCCGCGAGCGCTAGTGCGCCACACGCTTTCTACACGCACGCATCTGTCACCGCCTCCCGCGTCATGGCCAACGCCGCCGCGGCAGCCGGGCGGCTCCTCCCTAACCGCGGCGCTCGTGCTCACGGCGTCCACCGTCCCCGTGGCGGCTCAGGCCAAGTCGGAGGCCGACGCGCTGAACGAGTTCAGGGCGACGCTGCGGGGGCCGGACGGGACGGCGGCCCGCCGGGGCAGCTGAACCAGTGGGAGACCAGCCAGGCCGCGCCATGCATCGACAACGTGACGCAGTGGACTGGGGTGAAGCGCTGCGTCAATGGCCGAGTGCAGGTCCTGCGGCTGGAGAGCCTCTAGCTGCGGGGCGCCGCGCCGGACCTCGCGCTGCTCGCGCCGCTCCAGGGCCTGCACTCGCTCAGCCTCGGCAACAACAACCTCACGGGCGCGTTCCCGGACGTGTCCGCGCTCCCCGCGCTCAGGTTCTCGCTCCTGGAACAGAACAGGCTCGCCGGGCAGCCCGACGGCGCGTTCGCGGCCCTTAAGGGGCTTCAGAAGCTCAACCTCTCTGGGAACGCCTTCTTCGGGCCGATACCGAGCTCCATCGTGTCGTCCCGCAAGCTGCTGTCCGTCGACCTCTCCAACAACAACTTCTCCGGGCCTATCCCGGGAGGGCTCCGGAAGTTAGGCGCCAATGTCCATCTCCAAGGTGAGTTACTTCGTCATGGTTTTCCTGTCGGTTGACATGGAGCTTCTCTTTGATGCATGCAATGGTTACGTTTTTACTGTTTCTTGTTTGGCAAATTTTGCTATGGTAGAGTAGTTTAGAAGACTTGTCTGCGGATATGTAGCTGATGGAATGTGCAATTAGTACTTTAGTACTAGGATTTATTTATTTAGTTAGTTATAATGTGAATAATTATAGAAGATACATGTAATGTGAATCAAACTCATGTCAAATTATTCTTTTTTTGTTCGCCACCACCACCGAGATCGATCCCGATGTCACCTTTCAAGAACAGTAGATTAATGTACACTTTTTATTAACTAATGATGTATAGAATCTGAATTTTATTAACTAATCATGTATATAATCTGAATATGCCAAAGGACTCTAGCTCAATTGGTTAGAGCTTTCCAACAGCACCGCTAAGTCGTGAGTTTTAATCCTAGTGGGAGAGAATTTTAGGTTCGGTGTAACAGAAAACCCCCGGATGGTGTAGCCTTGGTGGTTTTTTCTCACTTTCTTGTTAATGAAATATGGTGTGGGTGGGGGGCTCTCTCCCCCTCCGATCGCGTTTATATATTTATATAATCTAAATATTGGTCAAATTTTATGAAGTGGCATGTGAATCTGTTGGTGCTTCCACTGCACACTGAAACACTACTAATGTTTCATTTCATTTTACAACTAGAGATGAACAATTGAGCTTACAGTATTACCTCTAGCATGTAGCTAATAATTTGTTAAGTGTTCATCTTTGGTCCTTGCCTCACATGCCCTAAGATCCAAAAGTTCCTTGTCATTGAAATCTTCAGGGAACAATCTTCTCTGTGGTCCATGCCGTTGCCCTCCCTCGTCATCGGGATGCCATCCATGAGCATTAAGGTAATGATCACCATCTCCATCGTGGTGGTCGTGTTTGGATCAGTACAATGATTTGAAGAGGAAAAAGCTACAGCTGCAGCGGCGGTGCCGACTTTTTTGAGGGTCAAGAGTACTTATGTTTGGTGTAGAGAGAGATTGCCACATGATTTTTTTTAGAGTTCAAGGGCGGCACCCCTGCCTTTATATTGAAAAACCAACATTTACACGTATACATCATTCATACCAACAACAGTTACTCTCTCGTTTGGTATTAGAAGTCGTTTAGATAAGGTTTGAGTCAAACATTGGGAATATAAATCATCAATAATTTTTAAGTTGTTGTGTTTGTAAATATGAAAATTATATGAATAGATTTTTCTTAAAATTTACTTCAATAGAAGTATATATATCACATTTCCATAAATATTTTTATAATAAATGAGGTCAAAGTTGTGTTTTGGAGACCGTGTCATTTGTCCTAAACCACTTCTAATACCAAACCGGAGGGAGTAGGCGAGTGAAAAAAAAAGGCTTAGGGGTCATTTTGGAACACGGGAATGCAAAACAGAGAAAAGGAAAAAAACACGGGAATAGGGTATAGTGAAAAGTGAAAAACTACAGAATTCCAAAACACAAGAATAAATACTTTGAGGTGTTTGGATTGCAGGAATAGGCTTGATGGTCATGTGTCTCTCTAAGCACCAATTATATCGATTCATGCATCTTCCAACACATATATATAGAAGTTATAAAAACTCATTAGTGCTTTTTTACAAGTCTACGGATTACTTTTTTTTTACCATAACATAGAAGCTACATATCAGTTCAAGTATTGATGACGGCTTCACGGGCTAGCGTTGAGTCACAGGCTACAAGCTTTTTTCTTCTCTCTTCCTGTCCCTACTATGTACTTTTACTGCTGCTCTTTTTTTATCTCATCCTCACTGTCAGCGTCAAAGTGAGCTTGCAGCGGCAAAGTGCCAACTTGTAAGCACTCATCAGTTAAAAAGCAATTGTAAAGGAAAAGAAAACATGGGATTGGAGTGGATTGTTTTTTTCGTGTGAAATCGGCATCTACCTACAGGAATCCAAAGGAAAGGAAATCTCAATTCCTCTGTTCCAAACGCACTCGTAGGTTTTTTTTCCTCCATTTGCTGGTTCCTACGATTTTCCTTTGAAAATCCTCCAATCCAAACAGGCCCTTAACCATTAGCCACACCAAAAAGAAGCCATACAGATGGCTACCAGCTTGTAGTTTCTATTGAGGAGCCTCAATGGTTTCTATTGAGTTTTATGATTTTATCCTACGGTTTCTAGAGTATCGTATCAACTTTATACATTTTGGTCGATGGGTAAAATCTCCCTCAGCTTATATAGTTTAATCTCGCAATTTTATAGCTACATCATTTAGATTTAATATAAAATATTTGCGATCAAATGTACTATATGATTATGTAGCCACCTGCAATAGCATTTTCTGATTCATGACACGGCAGCATGGATTAACATAAAAAGCAATATACTTTTATTCTGAAAGATACAGAGATGTGCTAATAAACTTCACCAAGCATATCTCGTTACCCATATACAAAAATCACATTTTCATACAGACGGACTCGTGTCTGTGGCAATCTATGTATATCGTTCTCTTAACACACAGGGACAGCAACCACACGAGAAGAAAATAACCCTCTCGATGCCCGGGCAGCTACGATCGTGTCCATAAGGGCGCGTTTGGTTCGCGTTTTTTTGGCCGAGCCATGCCCATGGGATGTAAGGCGAGCCATGTTTGGTTGCCCGTACCGCCCCAGAGCGGGCCGGCCAGATGCATTTTCCTCCCCCCGTGCGCATCCGGAGAAACGCAGGAATCTTCCGTTTCCGGGAGCCAGGCTCGGCTGATGCAGCTGTTTCTCTCACTAATGATGTTTTAGTGAATAATTAGTAAATATTAGGTGATATTAATGTATTTTATGGATAATTAAGACCTGATTAGATAAAATAAGTCCTTTAAAACTGTATTTACACAAAATAAAAATTATAATCATCATTTTTTTAATATTTTTAATCTCATACGACTTATATCAGACAGGCAACCAAACGCCGCTCTCTCTAGCACGGCTCGAATGTTCTCAAGAACCAAACAACGATCTTCTGCATGCTCGAGCACATGCAAGGGGAGACGCAGCCGAGAAAAACGGAGAAGGGAACCACACGCACCCTCCGCATGGATCACTCTGAATCTTGACCTTGCATTCAGTTCAGAGTTCAGAGTATCCGGAGACCTCAGCTAGCCGGAGGCTTTGCCGACGTACTCGACGTCGAGAAATTGGCTATTTTGCCAGCGCCAAGGGTGGGTTTCGCCAAAATGCCATTAAATTTTTGGGCTTCGCTCGTTTGCCCTTCTCAAGGGTTGCACTCCTGTTAAAATGCCCTGATGTCCAATTTCACTGTTTATGCATTCTTTCTTACTCGTTTTACCCTTCTGCCTTTCCTCTTCTAACTTTCACGGTCACGAACGAGAACGGACCAAATCCGCTCCTCGCTCACGCATAGAGCCGGCCCGTCCGTGCGCCGCCGCCGCCGCCGACCCCGTCCGCGCCAACCGCCGCCGCCGGGGCCAGGCAGCCCGACGGCGCGGCTTCGGCTCGCGACCGGGGCCGACGCTCCCGCGCGCCGCGCAACTGCAACTCGCCTCGCGAGCACGTCCGGCACTCCGCGGCCTCGCGACGCAGCCTGCCCATCGCAACGCCCCACGCGTGGTCTCGTATATATCGATCGATCTCTGAAGTGTCGCAGCAGTAGTCCACTGGTACTGCCACAGGAAGCAAACCGGAAGAACGACGACGAAGTTGCATGCACACACACGAACAGTTTCACATATTTTTACTCCTACATATAATAATAAAGTTGTACAGATCGAGTATATTTGCATGACCAAAACAACTGCAAGCATGCAAGATCCATGGAGTTGCTTTCTCCGCTCGTCGAGACGGCAGCCCGGCGTCCCGCTGCCTTGCGGCACCGCCACACCAGCGCGGCCCTCCGCACAGTCTCTCACCGCGGCCACGGCGGACCCACAAGCGGCCTCGTGCCGCGGCTCTGTCCAGGCCCCTGCACGGCCGGCTCGTGCACTCACGACGGCGGCCAGGTACTTTGGCGACCTGCAGCTGCAGTCCGACGCTCACCACGAGCGCGGATGGCCACGCGGCACCTACTCCGAAGATGCGGACGACGCTCCTCGGCCTCACGCCACAGCAGCGCCCGCGCGGTCCGCGCGGCCTCGGCTCCGCACCGGACGGCGGCGGTTGGCGCGTCCGGGGTCAGCGGCGGCGGCGGCGCACGGACGGGCCGGCTCTATGCGTGAGCGAGGAGTGGATTTGGTCCGTTCTCGTTCGTGACCGTGAAAGTTAGAAGAGGAAAGGCAGAAGGGTAAAACGGGTGAGAAAGAATGCATAAACAGTGAAATTGGACATCAGGGCATTTTAGCAGGAGAGCGACCCTCGAGAAGGGCAAACGAAGCCTCAAAAACTTAATGGCATTTTGGCAAAAACCCACTCTTCGCGCTGGCAAAATAGCCAATTTCTCCTCGACGTCGAAGAGGAGCGTGGAGTTTGGCGGGATGACGCAGGAGGTGGGCTCCCAGCCTCTGCACCCGGCCCCCTTCTCGCCGTAGGCCAGCGCCGGTGGCAGCTTCAGCGTCCGCTTACCCCCTGAAGAAACGTATCCACGAATGTAACTGAATTCAGCAATATTTTCGAGATTCAGCAAAACCCAAGAGCAAAAGGTGACTTGTTGTTGCTGGGTTCAGTGTTTGAGTGTAGACGTTACCAGCAAGCATTGGCGGGATCCCTTCGCCGCCAACGATACCCTGATCCCATCCTTTGATCACCTGAATGAAGCAAAAACGAGAGAAATACTTCTAACATGACACTGATTGTGATCATCTGCAGACTTAGTTTTAGTTCAGGCTAACCCTGCAGGTAAAGATTCGATTCTGACGAACTAGGGGCATCAGATTCAATCGTTTTAGTTCACCACGGTACCTCTCCGACGCCGACGCGGAAGGTGAGCGGCTTCCCGCGCTTGTAGCTGCTGTCGAACACCGTGCCATCCTCCAGCCTCCCCGTGTAATGCGCCTGCACCGAACGACGCGGATGAGCATTGAGCAGGCAATTCGATCGACCACATCGATCAACAAGGGCGACGAGCTAGCGGTGACTGACTGACCCTGATGAGCTGCCCCTCCTGTGCGGCGGCGCCGGTGCCGACGACGCGGTCACAGAAGGCGAGCCCTGACGGCGCCACCTCCAGCGGGCACTCCCCACCTCCTCCTTCTTCCGCGGCTCCCGCCGCCTCGGGAAGGAGCACGAAGCGGGAGAGGACGGCGGTCGACAGCACGGCGGCCACGGCCTCGCGTCGCCGGAGGACGAGGCCCGGGCAAGGCGGCGGCGGCGTGGGAGAGGAGGAGCGCGGGTGCCTCGCGGCGCCTGGCTTCGGGATGCGGCTGAGGAGGAGGAGGAGGCGGGACAGCGGCGACGCCGACGTGGACAAGGCCGGAGCCATGGCTGCTGCTGCGGGCGCCGAGAGCAGGTTGCCGTTGCCGTTGGTCCAGTGCTCCAGTCCAGTGGTCAGTGGATAAGGCAGGCGAGGCGGGTCGCCGCTTCTGGCTGGAGGTTGGGCCGTCGCAAAGGGAACAGGCCCGTCACGTAGGCTAAGAAAGGCGGCCCAAGTGGGACAACTGAACAACAGTGTAAGAAAAGCCCATGGACCCCCAAGAAATCCTGGACCGGCAACTTTGGTGAACTAGCCTTTTCTTTTTTTTTGTTTTTTCTCAACTCGGACTCGTAGAATGTTACGTGACGGAACCTTCTCCATAACAGCCGCGGCACGTGCGGCAGGAGGAACCGCCGGGGGTGGGCGCACCGGACACGGCGGCCGGCGGCCGGAATCGCGACGGCTCGCGTGGGCGGTGGGCGGGGAGTAAAAGGGTAGGTTCGGGTCGGTCTCACGCACGCGGCCTGGCCGGCCGCCGGCACACGCACTTTTCCGGTTGCGGTGCAGCCCGCATGTGCGCAGTGGCGCGTGCGCTGCTGCCGTTGGCCGCTGCACGCCGGCTGCCGGGCCGAGTGGACCAGGTCGACCGCGGCGGCGGCGACGAGGACGGCCACGTTTCCTCCCTCGGCGGGGGCCAAAAGCCGGACACGGCAATCGCTCCTGTGATCGCGGTGGGATGGGGAAGGGGAACAGAACACATGGAATGGAAGGACGCGTCACGGCATCAGTTATTTCGTTGACAGAATAGGCACGTACTACTAGTAGTAGGGTCGGTCGTAGGGATGGTTTGGCCTTGGCTGCGCCTAGCAACAGCACGAGATTAAAAAAATCTTCTGCGAAGTCAAAGACTGAAGTGTGAAGAGGGAAGTCTGAGATTTTTTTTTTTAATAATTATCGAGATTACGTCTTCGACGCGTTTTTCATTAAACGAGAGGAAATAAAAACAAAGTTGCAACAGTCAAACAAACCACAAGGGCTAGGTAACCAAGGTTACCGGCCAAACCTAACCACTACTTTGGATCTTAGCCCGGCAATTACATTTTGAAAGTAGTGCTACTAAAGAAACAAATTCCTCAACGCACACGCCGTCGAAGCACCTCAAGGCGGCTGTAGCCCACCGCACACCACAGTTCGCCCTCCTCTTTGATCTCGGTTGCCAATTCCCTTGCCGTTTTGGCGACACCGCCAAAAGTCCTCGAGTTTCGTTCCTTCCACAGTCTCCATCCGACTAGCATGAATAGGGAGTCGAAACCTCGACGTAGCGGTTTAGGCAACCGCTTCCTCATCTGCAGCCACCAATGGATAGGCACCCCTAGCTGCACCGTGATCTCATTATGTAAATTCAAGCTGTGCAAGCAAATGTGTCATACCTCCCTGCTGTAACAACAACCAAGCAAGAGGTGATCCAGAGTCTCTGGCTCTTGGTCATAGATGATACAAAGATTGGACCCCTGCAACCCGTGCCTAAACCTCCTGTCCGCTGTCCAACATCTTCCATGCAACACAAGCCAAAAAAAAAAGAACTTGACACGCGGAGGTGTTTTTGAATAATTGAAGTCTGAGAAAATGACATGCTGGATTTATTTTTTTTCTTTCCCCATCTGCTCATGATTCTTGTAAAATTTCTTCGTGTGTGTTCCACACGCCATATGGCAGGCGCAGGGAAGGGTAACTGAAAATTGCGAACTTGTTCGAGCAACAGTATCGGCACGGAGGAGTCGTTCACCTGCTCAGCATCTCATCTCGCCGCTTTAGGTGGACTGCAGCACTACGAAAGAAAGCTAATCACTAGTAGTCACTTGTAGTAGTACTGATCACTATGCTGCTACAGTGTCACTCACCGTGCTCCACACGTAGGAGTACCCATGGAAGTCAGACGCCCACTAGCACCACTTCCATCTGCAACCTCGACCCGTTCCATTCCATTCCATCAACGCCATTGTCCGTGGCCCCACCCGACCCAAGCAAAGTGAAATGAAGCAAGCGGTCATCTACACGCAATTATACAAGTCAAAATCCGAGCGTCGTTTAAGCACAATCAGTGGAGCGTGACTCGAGCCGAACGAACCCCCTTATCCACAATGGCCACTACCAAAAAGTCTACCGGTGCGGGGCTGCGAGCTACCCCACCCCACCCAGTGCTTTTGTGCTCGTGCTCGGCGGCGTTTGACCGGCGCTCCAGTCGTCCAAGCCACTTATCCGGCCGGCCGGCGGCGATCCTGTTTTTTTCTCCCTGTGGTCTGTGTGTGTGTCCCGTCGTTGATCCTTCTGAATGAATAGGATCCTCCGCCGTCGTGTCTGCACGCATGGTACGTGTACGGACGACGTTTGGCCGTCGGCGAACGGACGGACGGGTGAACTATCTCAAGGACAGGAGCCCCGGACGGAGAGGTCGTCAGTGGCACGGCCGCGGGGGTTTATGGCGCCGTTTAATCTGACAGCGCGTGTGAACGTGACAGATATAGTAGGCTTGTCGCCTCGTACGGTACTGTGGGATACTCATACTGTCTCCTGTAGTAGATACGTGTACGTGTGCGTCGAGCTGGCGGCGTCTTTATTATTATTATTAGCAATAATAATCGGGTGGTCTTCACACTTTTGAATGCTCCTGATGAGTTGATGAATGTCATAACACATGACAGACACGCACGCCGGCACTCTCGTTCGTTCTGGAGCGCGGCCGGCGGCGCGGAACCTGGAGAAGTAGGTCGGTCATCGTGTCCACGGCTCCTGCCGCCCCACCGGCAGGCAGGACCATGACCCGCTCGGTGAGGCAAAAGCATGTCGATTTGCCCCAGATGACGCGGGCGGGTGGAGTGGGCAGGAGAGAACTGAGTTCGGTTGGGGCTCGGCTGACGACGAGTGGCGAGTGACCCAGCGTGCGTGCACGCGAGTCGCAGCAGCTTTGCAAGTGAAAGCTTCAGCGGGAGAGGCCGGACGGAGATGAGCAGAGCAGCAGAGGGTTCGGTCCAACTGCTCCCGGCTTCTTGTAAAAGAAAAAAAAACTTTTCCCGGCCTTTTTGCCCAGCCGATAAGGTGGTTGAGTACGAGGACGGCACACATGCACTCTGCAGCTGCAGGTGTGCAACCTGCACTACTTGATCCAATCCAGGCTGAGGTAATGGTGCAGTTAGGGCATAAATTAAGTGGACCGCTTCCTAATCCATCTTGCCCCGGCCCTCCCCTCCCCTCACAGTGCTCCACACCACCACCACTGGCCACTGCAAGTGCGCACGAGGAGTGGTGGCGTCGATCCATCCACCTGCAGTTTTGCGTCCGCTCGCCGCCGGGTTTTGCGAGAGCGAGAGCGAGAACCAGCACATCTCTTTCAGCGCTTTCTTGGTGGGAAACTAGTGCCGATCTAGTACCCGCTAACATCACTCGACTACTACTCCATTCCATCGTGGAATCGTGTTTCTTTTCGTCACAAACACGACTGCTCCCTCTCATGTTCTCAGTGGTAGTTTATTACTGGCAGCAAGCACAGCGGTTCCATAGGTGTTTTTTTGGTCGAAAGAAATGGTGGCAACCACGTAAAATACGTGCGGTCCGCCGCCCACCCACGATGGCGCTCAAACCTCACCCAAACAAAACCTTTTGTTTCCTGTCAGCGTCGGATTTTCGCACGAGCAACGGCATTATGCGTTGCGAGCTCGTGGCCAGCGATTTGAACTTGGGAACCAGGGCACCGAGGGCGGGCGGGCGCAGTAAATGAGGTGTGGCAACGGTAGTTATTGAATGGATCCACGAGTTTACGCTGGTGCCCGGGCACCGCAAGTGGCAACTACTGGTACTACTAGACGACGAGAAAGAAACGAGATGATTCTTCTGCAGTGGTCCGTGTATGTGGTGGATACGGAATTGATGCTTCCCTGGCCGGCCGTGGGGCGGTGAGGATCGGCTCGGCACCGTACCCCGTCCTCGTGTCTGTCTCTGTCCAACGTGTTGGCCGTGGATGAATGAGGACGATGAGTGAGAATGCCGGCCATTTCCATCCGTTCCATGTGACCATGTGTCAGCAGCGCCCATACATCACTGTTCCTGTTCCCTTGGCCAGCCACTTGGCCGCCCCAGCAGTGCGGTGGCGCGGTAACTGCGATGTGGGGCCCATAGATTTTACTTAACGTTATGGCCACGGCTACTAGTATCTTTTCCGATGTTGACATATGCAGATCAACAGATATTCTCTCTAGTAGAATAATGTTGAAATAACCAAAATCAAACAAACTTGTTTTGGCTCACAGAAAACTGTTAAAAACAACCGAAATCAGCCGGCATATGCAGTGTAAGTCGTCCACTCTTTCTACTTTCACATAGAATTACTCTCGGTAAAGATTTGTGGCTTTCACATAGATTATTCTCGGTAAAGATTTGTTTGATGTATTAGTTCAATCCAACCCCAATAAACGTGGATTCATTCGAATACAACTACTGTATATCTAAACAAAATCTGATGGAACGTTCCTGGAGCTTTTAATGAGTGCCCATGTGGCATTACTTGCTACTTTTTTTTTTTTTTGGGAGAAAGGAAAGCCATCTTTTCAACTCAACCTTAAATGCCTCCACATCTTGAAGCAAAACATGATCCATAAAAAATGTAGACCAGACATACCATTTCGTACCTCGACCAACATCAAGGCCACCGGATTTCACATTGTTCGTTTCAATGCATGTGCCCCAACGCTAGCCCTAACCTTCTAATAGGGGCGGTACCACTACCACATACTAATGCCCCATCCTCGTCCAAGCCCTATTTTGCAAAAGGAGAATAAGAACCAAGAGATGTGATCAACAATGAGCAGCTCGATGAAGAAGAAGGTGCCAGAGATAGATATCTGATCGAGGAACGGTGGTGTGGTTTGCTCATTGTGTGGGTGATTTGGGTTCGAGGTTGCTAGTTGCTACTGTTGGATGTGTTAGATGGTTTTGCACTCGTGTTATTGGTTGGCTTGCGAGTGTCGTGGCCATTGTGGAGGATAAAAGCATATGCAACACACTCGTCACATGCACCTAGATATCTACTAGTGAATATATCCTTCCATAGTTATAAGGTTGCATGGTTTTACAAAATCGTGTGCTCAATCGGAGGCATCACAGGCAGCAACTAAATTTATGTCAAATTAAGAGGAAGAGGATTTTTTTATGTCTATCAGCCAAGTCTATCAATTATGTTTTGTTAATATAATGACCTAGAGATATTAAAATTTATAGATGATGAATTGATATGATTTGAGTTTTTTTAGGTGGGAGATCCAAGATACGGAGTACAACTTTTTTCCTAAAATCAAAAGGAGAGGGATACATTTGGAACTTAGAAGAGAAGTTCGGTTAGTTTTTCAGCCCTATTTATCAGCTGTGATATAATAATTTTTTCATAACAAATCAACGTTAGTCGGCTTATCAGCCGCATGAACCAGCCAGCGAACAGGGTGATTAAATTACACTACCCTCCAACCACTATCTCCTGTATCCAACATGGATATATCCTCATTCCTAATTGCACATCAACATCCACTCTGGTCAACCTTCCCAGTCCAACAGCTCTCCAAGATTTACCAAAGAGGATTAGGCACACAAGACACAACACAAGCACTTCAAAAATCCATGCCTTTTCCACCACCAACTCTCACATCTCCGTTCTCTTCTTCTCTACAAGAACCAATTCCATGGGTGTGTTTAGACCCCCAAATTTCCTCCAAAATTTCCTGCATTCCCATCACATCCTATCACATCGAAACATTCAATGCACCTAAAAACGCTTGCCGGCCAGTATAAAATTTAGGTAAATAAAAAAACTAATTGCACAATTTAGATGTACATTACGAGACGATTCTTTTGAGCCTAGTTACATCATGGTAGGATAATATTTACCACTAACAAACGAAATGTGCTACAGTGTACAATGTGACGCGCCACAAAATTTTGCACCAAAATTTTGGGATCTAAACACATATTTTTTTTCCCTCCTGCCTTGTATTCGTAGGACCACCAAAGAGAGAGGTCATCTCACTACAAAAAAGCTGAGGGCTACTACTAAGCGGGGTTTTTTTTATACCGGTCGGTTTCCGCTGGCGGGTTGTCTTTGTATCGGGACCGCCGGTAAAAAAGATTTGAAATTTAAAATCTAAAAATTGAAAAAAATCGTGGAAAAAAATCGTAAAATAGTTTGCGATTTATAGAAGCCAACGGTGCAACATTTTTTCAAATTTGAGTTCGTTTGGTATAAAAAATTTGAATTGAAGTTTGAAAAAAAAACGCACGGGCGGCCCGACATTTCTCCCCTCGGGGAGGAGCGGTTTCCGCTGCCGGTATAAATTAAATACCGCTCGGTAAACCGGATTTTTACCGATGAACTGGAAAATTTGAATTCATTTGAATTCAAAAACCAAACCGACCGGTAACCGGCGGTTTATCGATAACGGTCCAAAAAACCGGAGGCGGTTTGGTTCAACCGGTCGGTAAAAAAAACCCTGCTACTAAGTGCTCCATTGCCCGGTCGGTCCCCCCCCTCTCCCGCTCTGTTCCTCCTCTTCTCTCACTAGAGTGACTAGACCTGCCGCCTTGCTGTGCCTATATGTTCTCTTCTTTTGAGAGAAGGGAGGAATAGCCGCAAGCCTGCAGGGCAAAGGAAAGCACAGCAGTACAGCGCAGCGGCGGTTTTCAAAAGAACCCGCCACCTCTCTCTCCCTTGGTCTCTGCCGGCTCTGCGCCATCCACACCACTCGTCTCGTACAGTTCCTATTAATTTCCTTGCGCCTCCTCCATTTTTCTTGGGTGCCGTGCGAGCTCCAAGTACCCTTGTCTCCCTCCCATCTCGCTTGCTTGCTTGTTCATTTCCGGCTCAGTTGGTGGTGCCGTTTCAATGCGAGACGCCGCCGTCCGTCCTCGACGAGCTTGATTGCCCTTGAAAGCGAAGCTGGTGTTGTCGCTGTGGTTGCCGCCCCTTGCCGGTGAGGAGGAGGAAGAGGATATATGGCGGCTCTCACGGTCACGGAAGGTATTCTTCGTTTCGTTTCGTTTCTCTCTCCACTTCTCCCTTCTCCTTCTCCCTCTCCCGGAGAGAAAGAGATTCTACCACCCACCGCCCCTTGCGGATACAAAGCTTGCTCCTTGTGTTTTCATTGGAATCAATCTCTGTGCATTCTTCCGTCTATTTTGGTTGGTTGGGCGGGAGAGGGAGAGGGGGAACCGCCCGCCCGCCGCCTCACCTTTGTCGCCGGCGATGGTGAAACTGAAGGAGTTTTTCCTGCTTGGTCCTGCAGAGGCAGCAGGGGAGGACGAGCGGCTGCTCAAGGATCTTCTCGCTTCTCCTTCGTCGTCTTCAGAAAAGGAAGGTGAGCGACGCTTCTTTGATGGCTTTCCTTCCCCAATTTCTGTGGCTCACGCTCACACACAGCGCCTCTGCTGTATCTTTTCTTTCTCCATTTTGATGCTTCGTTTATGGAAACCATTATTTCTGATGGGTTTCTTTGTAATCCTCTGGATTTGATTTATGGGTTTCCAGATTCCAAACTTTGAGGTTTGGTGACGCAGCTTTGAAGTTTGAACAGTTGTTGTTTTGTTTATTTGGGATGGATGGCTGATGTCAGGTTTGGGATTCTGGTCGAATTCGACACAGTAAACTAGTATTGTCTCAGGGCAGGGCGTGCGGTCTTTTGCTTCCATTTTATACGGTGGACTGGTACCTGGTCAAATTCTGCCGAATTTCCAACCCTACCATAGCCCCCTGAAACGGACATTTTTGCTGTTTTATTAACCGCCGCTTTCATCTTCAGCGCCTGTGGCTGTGGTAGATAGGAACAAAACATCAGTTTTGGAAACGGGCAAGGGGTGGGGTGGTGGTGCAGATGTCAACTTTTTTCGTGGGGGTATTTCATATACGTATAAACATAAACTTCTTCAATAGAATGCGTCATCTAGTATCTTCTGGCAGCACGTGCTTTTCAAGGCAGGACAGACAATCGGTGTATCATTGTGTTTTTGTTTCTTGCCGTGACTTGCTTTGCACTTTGTCCTGTTCTTGATTGTAGTTAGGTAGCTGATTTTATTCACGAACAAAATTCAGCTATTAATCAAAAATAAGATTGTGACAGCCCATTCTATGTCTGTACTCTGCAGGAGAGGACGAAGAGAACACCAAGACGGAGTCTAATGACTCTACTAAGGGGGATTGTGACTACAGAGGGTCTGTAACCGAAGCCACCATATCGAGTGAGGATGGCAATGATAGGCATGGTGGTGACAGCAACAGCCAATGTGCTGAATCTGATGGTGCTTGCAATCAAGTGCCTGAAACGGGCTCCGAGAGCAGCAATGTTGAGTGTGGTGATGAAGTGCTCCAAATCAGATCCAAGAGCAGTGATGATGAAGATAGTGGGTGCGCTGATGAAGTGCTCCAAATCAGATCCAAGAGCAGTGATGATGAAGATAGTGGGTGCGCTGATGAAATGCCGGGAAGCCTCTCCAAGGGCAGCAGCAATGACAGCAGTGAGTGTGCTGATGGGAGCTCTCCGCGGGCTGTTTTAGATATCTCAGTATCTGGTAGCATGGACTCGGATGACAGTGTTTCAGTCGAGCAGTCAGCAGAGTCAAACCATAATGTGCAGTGGAGGAACCTGATCAGCAGCCTAATACTTAGGAGAAAGAAGTCGATGGGCAGAGCAGTGACGTTCCCTCAGAGATCCAAGAGCAGAGGGATTAGAGGGTACCTGGAGAGAATGCGGAGTGGTAAGAACCAAATGGACTGCAGTGCCATTGCGCCTGAGATCCTCCCTGAGATTGGGAAATGGAGGCCATCATGGCGAAGCTTTGACTACAACGAGCTTTGTGCTGCTACTGACAGTTTTAGTTCAGGTAACATGCAGTCATGCACACTAACTACTTTGTGACGTGGGTGATTTAATGATTACATGTCGTTACTCTCATTGCAACATTTGTGCGGTGGAAAACAGCTTTAGCATGCCATGGATTTACAACTGTACTGCTATGATCTCATTGGGAAACAAAATTACGTGAGGGCCTGAGGTCCTAATCATGAACGGTTCTTTAGGTTAATGATGAGACTTGCTTGTTACTGTCCTTTAGCAGCAAAAAGTTAAGATCGCGCAAATGTTAGTCTAAACTAGTATTTTTGCATGAACATGTGTCGATTGCAGTATCTCTGATACTGTGACAATACAATATAGAAATGTAATTCCTTGAGCTCTGATCTTTTGAGGCGATCATTTCCTTTTTTTTGGTAATGCTAATACTGTTTCAACCAAATTTTATTATCTAGCTGCCCTGAGTATCAACTGAATTTGTTTTGTGGCTGACTTTTCTAGAGAAAATGATTGGGAAGGGAGGGCATGCTGAGGTATACAAAGGACAGCTTGCTGATGGACAATTTGTGGCAGTGAAGAGATTAACAAAAGGCGGTAACAAAGAGGACAGAGTTAGCGATTTCTTATCTGAGCTTGGAATAATAGCCCATGTTAACCACCCAAACGCAGCACAGCTCTTGGGGTTCAGTGTGGAAGGGGGTTTGCACTTGGTTCTTCAGTTCTCACCTCACGGAAGCCTTGCTTCTGTTCTACATGGTATATTCCTCTCTTAACATTAACACTTTTTTCCCCAAACTAATGAATGATAATTGAGCGATTTTCTGTGATACGGGGGCATACTTTATGCAAAAGTTTCTGAAAGGGACACTCACTTTAATTAAGAATCGGATGGGATCAGATCTTTTACCCTTAATGCCAGTACATATAATCCTTCAAAGTATTTGAAATGCCAATCTCTAAAGTGCAATTAGTTGGGAGAAAAAAGGTTCATGTGTCCATTTCTGCATGCTATTTTATAAATTTACACTCACTGGCCTAAGTCTTGTACAGCACATGCATGGTCTGATAACACAAGCATTGCCTTTTTAATATAAAATGTTCATTAGCTGTTAAAGTGTACTATGATGCCCTTAGTCTAGTGATAAAATGGAGTTCAGCTGATCAGGTACAAAGGAGCCCCTGAAGTGGAAAGTCAGGTTCAACATTGCACTTGGAATTGCTGAAGGACTGCTTTATCTACATGAAGGCTGCCATCGCCGCATAATTCACAGAGACATCAAGGCATCTAATATCCTTTTAACTGAAGACTACCAACCTCAGGTACGCTCTACTGTTAGGTTACACTAATCACGCCCATTATGTGATTACTGGGGATGCCAAGACTTACAGTTTTGCTCCCTCATACAGATATCCGATTTTGGGCTTGCAAAGTGGCTCCCCGACAAATTGACCCATCACGTTGTATATCCCATTGAAGGCACATTTGGGTGAGCCTAGCTGTTTCTTGATCTTGTTTTCATAATCAAATATAGTGTTGTAATAATTGTTGTTTTAAGTTGAACCTTACACCCTATTTTCAGGTATATGGCCCCAGAATACTTCATGCATGGGATCATAAATGAGAAGACCGATGTGTTCGCATATGGAGTTCTACTTCTAGAACTAGTTACCGGACGGAAAGCGGTGGACTCATCCAGACAGAGCCTTGTGATATGGGTACAATTTAGCAAACTACTACTGCACACTTTACTATATATAAACTCAAACAATATCATTAGATTTGATTGTGTGATAATGTTGGGGGTAATTTGATCATCATTCGGTAGTAAGAATGTAAGATAATGAAAATAAAATAAAAGATGAGCAGCATAATTACATGCTTCTGAACCCCCTGGAATTCACAAATTGTTGATCATCTGTGAAGGCAAAACCGCTGCTTGATGCGAACAACATCAAAGAGCTGGTGGATCCTTCCCTTGGCAACGAGTATGACCCTGAAGAGATGGTGTACACCCTAGCAGTGGCATCCTTGTGCATTCACCACAGCTCAACCACGAGGCCTAGTATGAAATCGGTAAGTGGATCATTTCTGCTAATCAAAGTGCAAATATGGAAATTGACCCTTGATTTATTGGTTGCAGGTAGTCTGTTTCTTGAAGGGAGACCGGGAGTCACTCGAGCTGGTGAGAAGGCCTAAAATCGTGAAGCCCCTGATGTTTGACTCGTGCGATTCAGAAGATTACACGCGCTCGAGTTACCTCAATGATCTCAACCGACACAAGCAGCTTGCATTGGAGCAGTGAGCTCCGAATTCAGTTTGGACAGATTCACTGTAATTTTGTACATCATTCGCGCTCTAGCCAAACTGTGATCCTCCCGCTTTCCACATAGGTTTTAAAAATTGTATGGATTGATGTGAGGGATCAGTTATCATTCACTCCCTGGTTACTGATCTATGCTGTAATTTTGCCCAGAGTTTTAGCACATGTTAAGTTCCTGTGCTCTATATAACTCTGGATTGAATGTCAGGTGAGGCAGCCATCAGTGACTAGTTCACTACTATTCCTGAAATGGTTATTGTTAGTATGGTTGTGTTCTGATCATTTCATGGTTTCTTATTATATGTGATGTTTCCAGTTTTAACCCTCACGAATCATAAGAAATGCATGTTCCTAGTTTCAGTGGTTACATCATGGATCTCCCAAGGAAAGTTGTTAGGTCATAAATGTTGGAATCAATAGTACTCCTAAGTTTGCAAGGTGCAACATTGTGACTTCATTCCGCAGCCAGCATTTGCAAACAAGATGACACTGCTGAAGTGACACATCGACTACATGGAAATATGGTGGCGGTGCTAAGAGATAAAAAACATTAGAATCCTTCACTGAGAAGTACTGCAAATTTTGGCAGAAAAGAGGGAACATCAACAAAGCATTTAGTCCCAAGCAAATTGTGTTGAGCTAAAAAAGCATTTATTGGCGAATACAGGGTTTCCACACGTTACCTTATTATTATATCCTTCGGCACCTGAAAAACTGAAGCTTTTTACATATCGTTAAACTTCATATCCAGGATTAACCTTCTGCTGCACATCTCCGTAACTTTCCAACTCAAGCATGTCATCCATGCTCCCTAAGAACAAGGGCAGCCTCTGGTGCAACTTCACAGGTTGAATGGTGAGGATTCTGTTCTTGCCATCTGACCCTTTACCCCCAGCCTGCTCAGCAAGGAAACTGAGAGGATTCGCCTCATAAACCAGCCGCAGATGATCCCTTGGGTTCATAGCAACCCCACCATATATGAGCGTCCGGTGAAAATCAGCAACCAGTGAGCACACATAGCGAGCTGAGTACTTCTTTGGATGCTGTCCTTTGCCTTGTCTGATTGTGTCAATGTACTTCCTTAAGCCCTCAGGCCAGTCAAAATACCTAGCGTCATTCACC
The DNA here is from genome assembly GCA_015847255.1 of Hyparrhenia diplandra. Taxonomy (NCBI): domain Eukaryota; kingdom Viridiplantae; phylum Streptophyta; class Magnoliopsida; order Poales; family Poaceae; genus Hyparrhenia; species Hyparrhenia diplandra. The sequence goes on from JADLZK010001116.1 coordinate 53,401, forward strand.
GAATATATCTGCCCTGACATAATATGCAATTGTAGCTTTTGAGAAAAGGTAAAAACCTGTAAAGGGAATTACTAGAAGATGCAAGTTTGAAGCAGGTTTATATAATGAAGCAGAGTTGCAGACTGCAGGGTTACATCTGTCAGTCTCTAAGTCATAAGAAAATTATCGTGTCATTCTTCAGCAATAACTCATGTTGAGGGTAAAAACCAAGGAACTACCAGAAGCTGCAAGTTTGAAACAGGTTTATAATGAAGCAGAGTTGCAGACACTGCAGGGTTAGATCTGTCAGCCTCTAAGTCATGAGAAAATTATCGTGGCATTCTTCAGAAAGAACTCACGTTGAGAGTTCAGGAATCAATTAAATAAAACTTGAACAGCCAGTGCAACTGAAACTAAGCAATCAGTAATGACTAGCAAGCAACTGTTGAATGTTCAGTGAAGAATGTGAAAGCAGCAAATTACTAAATACTGATATTCTTGGTTACCTCTAGGGGGTATTTGGATGGAAGGATGTGTAAGGATGAACTCTCCAGTCGACCAATCCAATGTGAAGGCATGGGTACCTGCACCGAAGCTGATACACAAGATGGTGGCAGATGAGTACAGGACATACCCAGCAGCAACAAGGCGAGTTCCACTTTGCAGTGAATTCAGCTGAGCTCTCTCTTCCAGAGGGAGATGGTCCAGCTCCACCAGCCTATTGTAGATCCCAAATATTGTTCCAGTAGGTATGGAGACCTCAATGTTGCGAGAACCATCAAGCGGATCAGTAACAACAACATACGGACCGTCATTAGATATCCAAATGGGCAGATCATTTTCCTCGGACGCTAGCACTGCAACCTTTCCAGAACTTTGGAGCGATGACAAAATGATATCATTCTGAATTCAAGCAAACAGAAAGGATGCTTAACACAGTTTTGCCGCCAGTGAAAGAGATATGGTAGAATATTCGAAAGCAGTTCTTGTGCTATGCAGAGCAATGGATTCAAGCAAGATAATTTGGCAATGAAACACCTAATATGCCACATGTGGCTGCAATCCAAACGCTATACAGGTGAATTTAACTAAGGTTCAGGTACCCAAGCTTTGACCTTTCATATACTATAAATCTACGATGTCAAAGCTAGCAATTTTTAGGAATTGACTAGTTAGTTGATCGAGGGCAAATATAAACACTTCATAAAATAGAAGAGACCAAACACCTTCAGATGGATATTTTGTTATGTACTACCATACTTACTGCCATATAAGCCATTATTAAGATCAGTCCCATGTAGAGTGCCTTGTAATTCAGTATAAATTTTAGAAATCATAATTAATGAATTGTATTTTAGGATGGAGAGAGTAATTTAGAAACCACATTATGTCCTCAATAACCATATTCACATGTGTGTCGCACGTGCATAGCTACTAGTCCATCAAAAACACGTGGTTAAATGCAAGAACGAGACTAGGAACTAAAGAACAAGCCAAGACAGCACAAACCGACAATTCGTCGAGCGGCTTAGGCGCGTCACGCCCGGCCGCCACAGTCCCACTCCCACCTCCCGCCTTGGCCCGCGACAGTTCGGCGTTGCCGGGGACGCCACAAGAGCCGCGATGCGCTTGCACGCGCTCTGGATATGCGCCACGAGGACAGTGAGGTCAGCGGCCGTGCCCGCCTGGCCCATGTGCTCGAGCAGCGTGAGGGCGACGCCGCCGCGGCGGCGGCAGCAGCAGCAGCCATGTCGTCCGTGGCCGCGGCGAGCGGCTGGCGGACGCACGCGCGGCGGCGCAGTGTGGACGGAGGGAGGAGGAGGCGGCGATTTGAACTTGGCGGGAGCGGGAGAGGGCGTGGCGGCTGGTGGCGGAGGAGGAAGGAGGGAGACGATAACGGCATAGTTCGGATGGCTCGTGTTGATCTTAGGCTTACTATCGGCTTAGCACTGTTCAAGCTTTAATCTCTACATACTAAAGTTTTTTTCTTTTGATTTTGATTTTGATTTTGACAGCAAACAATCTGTACATAAAGTTGATTTCGCTCTCCTTCACTTTTTTGGACTTGAGAAAGTATGTAAGAAATTCAAGCCTATGAAGAAATGGAAGAAGGTACCGTTATTTATTTTTAATGTGGACATATTATACCATTTTATGTAGAAGCAGTCACTAATACATAGCTTCTACTTATCAGAACATTTGGTAAATGACTTCATGGACAAGAGGACATGCTAACTTACATGGTAATCTACTCTCATGTACTACTGCAACTATTGTTTTTTTTTAGGCTATTTTTCCTATCTCAACGGTTGAATTACCTGTGTCTCTTTGGGCAATATATGAGTAACTTAGTGCATTTTTGTCAAAAGGTCAGAGTATGCATGCAAATTTGTAGCTGAAGAGTCAAGTCTGAATTTTTGTTGCTCTCTTTAGATAGCAATATGATGAAGAATAATGCACATATTCGTACAACTGTTTTGTTTTTGGAGCAGATGAGCAATTGCTAGGAGGCTAGAAGGAGCTATAGAGATTTTCTAGTAAGAAATCGGTTCTCTGATGTGTCCAAAATGTTTGCGTGATGTTCAGTGTCCGGTTACCAGTTTCGTAGGCCAGAGTAGACTTCTGTAATTTGTTTCGTTTGTGTTATTATTTTTTTTCCCGTCTAATAAAAATACGTAAATTTTCTGGCTTTAAAAAAAAGTGTTATTGTCAATGTTCTCGTTTTTTTTTTTTCAAATTACACAGTACAATGTAGACGTTCATAACATGTACGCACACTCACCCCATGAACACACGTTCCACACAAATCCTATATATATACATTCAATGCGTCCTCAAATTGACAACATATATGTAGGACATGCACGGATGACACCGGTAGACCCCATGAACATACGTGGGTGGACCTCACCTACATATTGGAAACATAATTTTACTACTCCTATAAAGGAGTAGATGGTACAACACCATTGCTAAAAATCGCTAAAGTACAAACCGCTAAATCCCTGAAAAACTCAGAAAAGCACGAAGATTAAGATTTGAACCTTAATAGGTAGCGTCCCACTGGACCGACCTAATTTTTTCGTTCTTGCAGTCACTGATCTTGCATTCTAGCTTCTTCTTCTTTTGAGCAAAAGAACCCACTGTGTAACCATAAAACCCACCTAATAATCTAACCCAGCCCACCTAAGAAGAAAATACGGTCCATTTAATCCACTCATGTGGCACTGTGACCCAATTAACCAATTGCACAAAATGAACCCACGATTAATGCTCCATTTAACCCGACGAGTGATCAAAAAGACCAAACGTCTTATAACTTAGGATGGATTAAATATATATTTAGCTCGTTAAAGTTTTTTTTATTGTTTATCTCACTAGCTTGCCAGCCCCGTCCCTGAACTAAACAAAAAATATAATTTTCTACCTTTTAAACCAATACCAATATATGCAGGCGGTGTAGGGTTAAGATGGCGAATAATTTTTGGAGGGGGAGAGTGTGAATAGCCTTTTTCTAAAACTAAACGCATCGGCTATCGAAACAAATGCAGTCACAGAGAGTACTCCCTCTGTCCCATAGAGAATGTCATTTTGGCCATGTGAAATTGTCCCATAGAAATTGTCGCTTTAAACCTGGGACCACTGAGCATGAGCAGGCCTATGGGGCAAGCATATTTCATTTCGTCCTCATCCACCCGATTGTCCCCCGTTGGCCATGTATCCCAATGCCACACCCGTCCTAGCAAGAGAGAGAAGAGAGAGAGCACGTAACGTACTAGCATGCAGGTCTACTCTTTAGCTTTGTCTTGAGTCAAAAGGAAGCAGTGGGCATAGAGAGAAAAAGAATGGGAAATGGCGGATGGTGTGTCCACCCATCGAACGATTGTTTCTTTGGAACGGAAGGAGTAGTTTATAAGCCCAGTCTCAAATAGGAGTTTCATTCTCATTTAACGTCGTGACACATTAGAAAATTTGTTGAGCTGACAACTAGATTAATATGAAGAGAGTGATAGAGTTTCGTAGAGTTTTATTTAGACTAGTTCTAATAGGTTTTATGAGAGTTTCATAAGCACTAAATAAGTTGATTAATCAATAGATATGATATAAAAAGTTTTATGGGATGAAATAAATTTTGTGAGGATGAAAATTATCTGCACTTTGTTTTGCAGTATAGAAGAGTCTTGGAAACAATGATATGAAACTCCCACTGAGACGTCTTAGTGAGAGTTTCATGTCACTATTTCTAAGAAACTTTTATGTTATCTATCTTCATTAATGCTATACGAAATCAACTTATTTAAACTCAAAACTTCCCTTTAAGGCTGGCTTGAGACTAGCCTTACATGAAATCTATTGTTACTATCCTTCCATGTCACTTGTAGAGGTCGTTGGAAAAGTTTTGGGTCAAACATTGAAAACATAAATCATGAATAATTTTTAAGTCATTAAGTTTGGAATCTCTAAAAATCATATTAATAGATTTGTCTTGAAAATTACTTTCATAAAAATATACATATGTAACTTTCTACTAATTATTTCTATAGAAAAGAGAAGTCAAAATTGTGTTTTTGAGACCGTCGCTATCCTAAACGTCTTCTAAGGCCAGGCTCAATGGAGGTTTCATGAGTGTTTCATGCACATTAAATGCAGCGCCACATCGAGAAAAACTTCACTTTTTGCATGAAACGCACGGGGTTCGGCCCTTTCTTTCTAGTCTATGGGAGAGAGAAGGAAAAAGTTTCACCATGGTGAAACCTTTATGCAAGTTGATTATTACACATGTGTTGGAAACGACGCCCGGGGAGAGAGAAGGAAAAAGTTTCACCATGGTGAAACCTTTTAAAGACTTATTACATACGCGTTGGAAACGGCGTGAATTCCCCATTGAGAGACACAAATAGTGTTTCACCATGAACTATGCAATTAAACCATGCAACGAGAGAGGCCGTGGGACCCATGAGCTTATGAAACTGTGCAATGAAATTGTGCATTGAGTGACACGTCTATTTTATACCAAAGTTTCACATCTTAAAAACCGGGAGGTGAAACGCTCCATTAAGACTGACCTAATAGTGTTATGGACGGAGCACTAATTTATAAAACCTGTGTTAGTAATTGTGTCATGAAACTACGTGCAAACGAGGCAAAACAAATGAGAAATGACGTCGCCCGTGGGGCGAGGCTCAAAACGCCATAAGCTTTCACTTCGCCACGGAACATGACCCGGAGAGGACGTCTATCCGTCTCCGTCTCCGTCTCCGTCTCCGTCTCCGCTCGGTGTGTCTCTGAGGACCGGCTCAAACACGGAGTCGGCCAAGACTTGCCGGCGGTGCTCAGAGCACCACGAGAAGACCGACGACTGACTGACCCGGCCGAGAGCAAGAGTCCATTCCAAGACCCAACCGACGACACGACCGCTCATGAATTTACCAAAAGGACTATGACCTGTCACCTGTTTTTCTTTTTAATTTCAGATTCAGAATTCCCCTCCAGTTTAGCAATTCAGAAATCATTTAGTTTAGGGGCTCTTTTCCCTTCCATGGCACGCATGGCACTACCTGATGAGAGAGATCTTTCTTGCAAGCAATCGTCGTGTGGTGCAGCACACGCTTGCAACAAGAAACACACAGCGACTGAGCTGTTTTGTTGTGTTCTGTCGCGTGATGTACACATCGTGCTGTTTATTTTGGGTAGGGCGAGAGCTAATGTCACATCCTAAAATATCGTCGCATATATTCCACATAGGAGATGAAACGTCATAACATTGCAAGAAAGTCTGAGCATGCGTGTCATAGCCGGCTGTTTATAGCCGACGCCCGTATATATAAGTAGGTTCTTCTTTGCAGAAAAGGACAGGTAGTGTTCCAAGTCAATTGTCGGAAATTACAAGAGCATCTCCAAGACTTTATCAAATTTTACTTGGTAAACCTTATGATTTGCCAACTCACAAAACTATATTTTTTTTGAAAGCGTACCATTGGCATGTATTCTAATTTCTATTAAGGGAAGTTAGAGTTTTTTACGTGGATTCACTTTTAGCCAAAATAATTGGCCGAGGTGGGAAAAACACACATACAAGAGTCACCGGCTCTAACGGTGGAGCGGATACGGATGTACTAAAAAACTTAAACAACCGCACGACGAGGGTTGGTGAATGGAACGTCAGTGCCCTCACAAAAAACTATATGCTAAATAAAAAAAAAACAGCTCATCTCCCCAAAATAAAAATCTAGCCCCACAAGTGTATTTGTTTTTGTTGGGACCTTTTCTTTTCACGAGAAACACTTTTGCAAATGAACATAGAACTTTTGAAAATTAACCAAGCTCATCTAGTAAATTCTTTGTCTCTAGAGGACCCAACAAAAAGTTTCACTCTTTAATTTTTGTCCTTTCATAGGGGATTGATGGACTCAGTGTAGCGTGACGAAGAGCGTCGGGGCTGTGGTGACACGTCGATGATGGTGGACGTGGGCGATCGACTTGGACGGCGTCGCTCGAACTGTGACGCGTTTGCGGCGACACGGACAGCTTCTCGCGCACAGGAAGGACAGAGTCGCGCATCGCGGAGTCAGATGCCAAGCGCCAGGCAACTTAGTAAATATGTGCGTCGAAGACCTCTATTTACCAAGTTGCTAAAATTACCAATTCACATGCCAAACTATCGAGGATGATACTCAATTTGGCAAACTCTTGGAGATCCTCGGTAATGCAAACAAATATAAAATAGTGCGAATCTGATAAATGAGTGCATTCCAATTCGTCGACAACATGTTTGGTTTGAGGGTTAATTCCATTTTGTGTATGTTTGCTCTACATACATGGAAAGTCAGTTCATCTGCCACATTTCCATGGAATGATCGAATAAACCGGCTCTTAAAATTGGCTTGCTAGAGTAAAAAATGTGTACTCCTATGTACCGGTAAAAGAAATCATTTAGGATAGCGACACGGTCTCTAAAACACAACTTTGACCACGTGTTATTAAAAAAATATATATGAAAATGCGATATATGTATACTTTTATGTAAGTTTTTTAAGACAAATCTATTCATATTATTTTACATTTACAAACTCGACAACTTAAAAGTTATTGATAATTTATATTCTCAATGTTAAACCCAAACCTTATCCAAAATGACTTCCTTTACCAATACGGAGGGAGTAGATACAAACCAAATATCATTCTCATGCTTACGCTGCGATGTGGCAACACTGGTTGTGCTTCCACATTCGGCTGAGGCAGCACAACGAAAGGTGCCTCATCGACGGAACGAGGCCATCCACGACTAAGGGCGCCTGCAAAAGTGTCTTCCTCGCTGACCCCACCTCCTCACATGAAGAGCCAATGCGAGAGCTCTTCCTAGACCCGGAGGGGAGAGCGGTCGAGGCGGTCGAGACGACAGCGCTAGCTGCCTCACTTGGTTGTCGGTGATGACTAGATAGCATGATTAGCGGTAATAGCGTTGATCTACTTTTCTAGTAAGAGCAGAGCTGATTATATAAAAATATCCCTCTAATGTGTTATTCATGGCACATCACAAATCATTTTTGTAATCTCACTTTTATCGATTTTAATACAAATATCCATAAACATTTTGCGTATTTGAGAAAAAAATATTCAAATACTCGGTTCAAGAACCGATAATTTTTGACAGACTAATAAACCAAAGGTTTCCTGAAGGCTAAATGCACGTGTCCTGGAGATGGACACACGTACATCAAAAAGTAGGCTTGAGGTGGAATATATCTATAGAGATTTCATTTTTTTGAGATTACTATCTCTTCTTCTTCTTCTTCTTCTTTTTGAAACGCAACTATCTCTCTATATATTTTAGTATGGCACTTTCAATTCTGTTTTTTCTTTAATTTCAGTGACAGGTGACGTATCTCTCAGTATTGATACACCTGGTGATGATCTTGTCATTCTCATAGCACGAGAAAAATGGGTTCCGGCCTCAATTCTCAAAACAAAAGGGAGAAAAAGGAAAAAATATCACGGCCAAAAGTGTCCAAGAGACTCCAAGCCACAGCGTCGAGCTCTCACTCTCCCTCCCCTTTTGAGATTCTTTCTCACACCCGATTCGTTTCGACCTCTTCTCTTCCACCTCACATGTTTTCCCAGGAAAATTGTCACTATCATGCTCCTACTTTGAAGTAGTCTCTGTAATCTGTATGGCCTCACACCTGCTAGCAGTTGGCTGCTCCCTCTCACATCGATCCACCACCTTCGTCTTCCTCCTCACCCTCACCCTCTCCCTGTCACCTTCTCTTGTACGTCACATGTTGGACACCAATGCCCCGGACCAAACACCATTCTGTACGATTCAAGCAACCTCCTCCCTCGTCATCTCCATCGCCGTCCCAAACTCCAAGTCTCCTCTTCGTCTTTCCTCTTGCATACCGATAAGTTGCAATATATTTCTCCACCCCTCTCGCAACCACCTACCCCTGCCTGGGCCGGCTTCGCGTGGCTAGTTGCCACCAGACGACTCGACTCATTGCCCTCTGATCCTCCTCCTTGCTTCAGGTCTTGTTCTTCCCCTCTCGCAGACTCGCAGCTGGGGAGATCGAGGGAGACTGGCGGGTGATCGGACGGTCATCAGTTAGTTGATCGATCAGTCGGAAATAATGGCCGCGCCGTGGCTCGCCGGCGGCCTTGTGGCTGTGGCTGTGGTGGTGCAGCTGCTGATGGTGCCCGTGCCTGTACGCGGGAGGTTCGTGGTGGAGAAGAGCAGCGTGCGGGTGCTGGCGCCGGAGCACATCCGGGGCCACCACGACGCGGCCATCGGCAACTTCGGCGTGCCCGACTACGGCGCCACGCTCACCGGCGTCGTCATCTACCCGGACAAGAAGGCCACCGGGTGCGACGAGTTCGACACCAAGTTCAAGGCCAAGTCTCGCCGCCCGTCATCCTCCTGCTTGATCGTGGAGGTAAAATCTTAAATTTCTGTCATTCGTTTCCTGAATGAACGCATCGTATGTAGTTTAGCTCTGAAACTAAGTTTCATTTCATCAAACAAAAATATTCAGAAAATTATGAGTTGCTCTGGTTTCAAGCTAAGTACAGTTTTGTTCTTTTCTTTTTGGAACGACCAAAGTTTTGTGTTCATATATTTTGAGGGGTTGAAAAGGAGTTTTCTTGCTTACTTATCATCCCTGTCGAAATCATGCCGATGTCAGTACTCCTTCTTTTGTTAATGTTAACACTCTGTCGGAAAACATTGTTTAGACAGTGATTAGTAAGGTAGAATCGAATGGTTGGTCAGTGAATAACATCAGGGGTGGTGGACATGCCATCTAAGTGCTATATAATATATTAATCATCTGATGCCGATTGATCTCCAACTAAGGTGTCAAATAGCTTTCTTAGTGCTTTTTAATTCAGTTCACCAAGCAGGGGCCATATTATATCACACTCCAAACAGTTGATGCAGCTCTTTCTGCTCCATTGAGTTTTTTTTTCCCTCACGAAATCCGAATACATGGAAGTCCACTACCTAAGCACAACACTAAACAGTACTTAGCAGTTTGCACATGCTGCTGATACATACCACTTACCACCTACCATGAACCTGAAAAGGAACCCATATAGAGTATTATGGAATTGAAGCCATGTTTCTGCCACTCGTTAGTTCCCACATCTCACTTGATCCTACCCACGACCGCCACTCCCTGATCCGACTCCACCACCACCTCCCTCCAGTCCACGACCACCACACCAACCAGCAGTTGGCGTCGGCGGCGCCAAAAGCCACAGGAGCTTCCTTCAATCACAGACCAATCTGAAGCTTCACCCTTGCTTTCAAAGCAAAGCGTCCCAGAGCTGAAGCTCCAGCAGTCAATTGCCCAGCTATTGTGTCACGAGGAGCTGCATCCATCAACTGTTTTAACCTATTTAGTAAAAAATTATCGCCATTCGTTGGTGAATTGACGCACGTCCGCCACCTGATGCAGATTGCTACTTCGCGCTCAAGGCGTGGAACGCGCAGCGCGCGGGCGCGGCGGCGTTGCTGATCGCGGACAGCGTGGACGAGCAGCTGCTGACAATGGACAGCCCGGAGGCGTCCCCAGGCACGGAGTACATCGACAAGATCAACATCCCATCGGCGCTGGTGAACCGCGCGTTCGGCGAGTCTCTAAAGAAGATGGCCTCCGTCGCCGCCGCCGCCGCCGACAGCGAGGAGGTGATCGTGAAGCTGGACTGGCGTGAGTCGATGCCGCACCCGGACGAGCGCGTGGAGTACGAGCTGTGGACCAACAGCAACGACGAGTGCGGACCCCGGTGCGACGAGCAGATGGCGTTCGTGCGCGGGTTCCGCGGCCACGCGCAGCTCCTGGAGCGCGGCGGATACGCGCGATTCACGCCGCATTACATCACCTGGTACTGTCCCGAGGCGTTCCGGCTGACGCAGCAGTGCCGGTCGCAGTGTATCAACCATGGCAGGTACTGTGCGCCGGACCCGGAGGGGGACTTCGGCGCCGGGTACGAGGGGAAAGACGTGGTGGTGGAGAACCTCCGGCAGCTCTGCGTCCACCGCGTTGCCAATGACACCGGCCGGCCTTGGGCGTGGTGGGACTATGTCATGGACTACAAGATACGATGCTCCATGAAGGAGAAGAAGTACACCAAGACCTGCGCTGAGGACGTCGTCACCGCCCTCGGTGAGTTATCGATGATGCCGGCATGCGGCATACTCCATGGATGGCTATGATGTCATCTCGTCGGCGTGCTTTTTCTTGATCGTGCGTGTGGGCTTTGTGGAATGGAACCAGGTTTGGATCTCAAGAAGGTGCTGGAGTGCATGGGCGACCCCGAGGCCGACGCCGACAACGCCGTCCTGTCCAAGGAGCAGGAAGACCAGGTTCGTCAGTCACGACGATCTTCCTATCCTAGCACTCTGAATCTATGTAGTATCTTCTGGTCTGAATCTGACAGAACCTGGTCATGAACTCATGCTGCTGCAATGTCGTTCCAGATCGGTAGCGGGTCGCGAGGCGATGTCACCATCCTGCCGACCCTGGTGATCAACAACGTTCAGTACAGAGGTTGGTGCTGCTGCATATGCTTTTCTTGCTTCGATGTAAAACTCGCATCGTCGGAGGAACTGTAATGTGCAGTGATGAATTACTGAACATGAATTGTGACGTGCAGGGAAACTGGAGCGGACGGCAGTGCTCAAGGCCGTGTGCGCCGGCTTCAAGGAGGGACGGAGCCCCGCGTCTGCCTCAGCCATGGTAGGCCACTTCTGAATTCTGATACCCCAAGTGCACAACAATGGCTGTTCCTGTGAAATCTGAACAACATTTCTCTTTCCTTGATCTCTTCAGACATCGAGACGAACGAGTGCCTGCACAGGAACGGCGGGTGCTGGCGCGACGAGGCCACCAACGTGACGGCCTGCCAGGACACGTACCGAGGCCGGGTGTGCGAGTGCCCCGTGGTGAACGGCGTCCGCTACGAGGGCGACGGCTACACTGACTGCAAACGTAAGACCCCGTCGTCTTGTTCGTCTCAACACGGCACTGAACAAGCTCCATCTTATGCCTGTCTCATCTGCCTGCACTGTGTTTGTCTGTGTGCTTCAGCTATTGGGCCAGGCAGGTGCGCTCTGAACAATGGCGGGTGCTGGTCGGAGACGAGAGGGCAACAGACCTTCTCCGCCTGCACGGTATGTAGCACAGACACAGCCCACCTCCCATCCATTTGCTTACATGATCTTCTCCGGTGACGGCCGGTCGTCGCTAACCGCGTGCTCGCCGGTGATGGATCATCGCAGGAGACCACACTGACCGGGTGCCGGTGCCCGTCGGGGTTCCATGGCGATGGCCACAAATGTGAAGGTAAAATCACATTGACTGCTTTAGCAGAAGTACGGGCAGAATCTCTGAACTAATCGAGATGTTCCGATCCATGTCGTCCTCACAGACCTGGACGAGTGCAGGGAGAAGCTGGCGTGTACATGCCCGGACTGCCAGTGCAAGAACACTTGGGGAAACTATGAGTGCAAGTGTAAGGGCAACCAGCTCTACATCCGCGGCGAGGACGTCTGCATAGGTGAGTGAGATGGTACATACATATGCCAACGACAGCGATCTAGATCACAATTCAGACCAGCTATGCATCTGCCATCTGAAGGTCCTGATGAACAACTCTTTTTCTGGACCTGTCACGCAGCTAACAACATGTCGAAGCTCGGCTGGTTCATCACCATCGCGGCCGTGTCGTGCGTCGTGGGCATCGGGGTTGCTGGCTACGTCTTCTACAAGTACAGGCTCAGGGTAAGTCCATCTGAAAAGGATACATGGTTCAGCGGTGAATGCTGTAGAATGCAGAATCATTTGTGCAGATGGCAACTCGATCAACTGAAAACTCTTTTGCCGTTTGTTTGTTTGCAGTCGTATATGGACTCGGAGATCATGTCCATCATGTCCCAGTACATGCCGCTGGACAGCCAGAACAACGAGAACCAGCCTCTGCGGCAGCACGATTCGGAAGCTCTGAGGTAAACTTCAAATACTCTGCAGCCCAAGCTCAGGAAGAACGAATTTGGTACTGATGCCCAGATGCATTTCAGGCACTAAAAGGGTTGGCCTGACTTCCCTGTGATGTTTGCATGAAGAACTCGGACGGTAAACCTTAGGTTTCCTCCAGCAAGGAGTTGCTGCCGGGCACCAAAGCTGCGCACATAATTTCAGCCATATATTCAACAGATAATCTGCTGCGATTGCAATGGTATTTGCTTCACTTTTGTATAGCGTAGAAAAAAGATGAAACGGTTTGTTCTCTAGAGAGTTTAGACAGGTAGGCATTTCGGCCCTCTTGTGGTCCTGTGGATCAAGAGCCGTGTAAAGTACACACACAGCATTTAGAGAAGGCATATACGAATACGAGCTCCTATACATGTACATTGTACAGTAGACAAACCGTACGGACAATTTGATACTACCATATTGGTATGTGTGGGTGTTTCACCTTATGATTCTGGTATTCTTGCTTCCATTCCGAAAAAAGTAACGTGTGAGAATGTGATTGCAGACTTTTTTTAAGGACTGCAGAGAATAACTGGTCCAGAAATGGGAATCTGGTCCATAGCACAAGAAAATATATCAAACATGATTGATTCAAACTGTGAAGTGTAAACCAATACACAACAAAAAAATGATTAGCCCTTCCAACAAATTTTAATTCCCAATGAAACATAATTCATGACTAAGCCCGAGTCAAGAACTGTTCACGGTTCTCAGAAACAAATTGACAGGGACAGAAATCCTGCAAAAGAAATAGCCATGTTTGTCAGCAATTTTATTGTCAAACTAACATCCCAGCAAAAAGAGAAAAAACATTTCATGGTTTGGGCATCACATCTTCTCTCAAAACAAAAGAGAGCACAACAGAGTACAATAGATGGTTACTAGGAGTACAATAGAGTATGAGGCCTTTCTACTTGTATTGCTCTGAAACTATGCGGGTAAAATTGTCCATGAATTGCCATTTCTTTATAAAATCCTAGCCAGGAATATTCTGCAATGAACAGAAATATCAACAGAATAAAAAAAATCATAGTTTTATGACGCAGTAATCCTATTGTCGAAGGAAGAAAAGGAGAGTAGTAATCAGTAGGAAGCACTAAAAGGCAGCACAACAGAACATCTCTTTTTTTTTTTTTTTTTTTTTTTGATACACAACAGAACATCTCTTGCATTATCAATTGAATGTATCTATCCACACAAGATATAGAAGATCACTACACCACATAAGGGAATATTGACGATACTCAAAGGAGGTAAAACATTTGAGATATCATGTTAAAACAAAACACAAAGCAAAGATAATTGTTTATTGCAGTTGAACTTTAAGTTTCATGTGCCAATTAGAAAGCGTCACTTTTATCAAAGAAACCTGGCCACTGGTTGTCATCATAATGCCATATGATTTTCAAGTCAAACACAATTCATGTTACTCATCACTACTCAGGATCAGAGGTTCAATGACTGAAAATGCAAACATATCAAATTTATCCACTGCTTCCTCGCTGTTCCACCCCTGCACACGCCTCCACCTGACCACTCCTCCCTAAGCAGCTAAACAACTTTCTATAGGTGCAGCGTACAGCCAGCCCCGAAATCCACCCCCAAACGGCCAAACCCAAACCCAGAGGTAACATGTGGAATTGTGGAGAGCAGCGCCTGAAATCGATGTGCTAAAGATAAGAGGCCAATATGGGTAAATTCCATGCATAGTAGTTAGCACAGTTATGATCACAAAGACTAGACGAAAAAAAAAAGGACAGTTGCAAACAAGAGTAATATCATGATTGCAATCTATGTTGTTAGGCCATAGCAGGTAATGATCATCTAATATTACCGACCAACCATTGACCGATTTTGTATTGTAATTTGTTATTGTTACTGTACAAAAATGGCTTCATTTAACACTGGTTTGAAGGCCTGAAATTTTCTAATGCATACCTAATTCAAGTGACAACAAAAACAGTGTATAAGACCACAAACAATTTGAGGGTAAACATAAACTGTGCAAGGTCAATTGAAGAAATTACCATCTGAAACATCTCCTCCCATGACATTGGTGGTTTCTCATAAGCGATAAGTATCGGGAATACCAAAATTCACATTGGTACTCTGGCTGAAACTCGATCTGCATACACAAACCCACAGCAACAAAAAAACTATCAAGCAACCTTACGAGGCACATCCAATTTGTAAAATGGCTCTCGCGACGCACCATGTTAGTTGTGTGCAACCCGACAAGCCTCGAGGTAGGCATCCTCCATTTGGATGTGGCGGTCCATTATCGACGCCGCCATGAACCCTTCCTCCAGAATTTTCATAATATCCAAGCCAAGCCGCTGCTCTAACCCCTTGTCGCCATTGGATTTGTCCCTCCCCCAAGTAGATCGCGCCGGTCTTCCACATCAACAGACCGGCGGCCGCCACGCCCGCGGCCGCTTCCCCGTGGCTGCGCCGGAGAACTGGGAGCGCCCACGGCGGCGGAAGAGGAAACCGAGGCTCGTTGGCTCAGGATCAGGGCGCTGAGGAGCGCCTGCGAAGGTCGGCTGCTTGGAAGCGTCCTCGGCGGGTGGCGGCGGCCGGCGGGCATTAGGGGTCCGCGCCACGAACGACCACGAGAGAACACGGCAAAGGATGGGATAGTGGGGAGGAGGGAAGCACAGGCTCCCGCAGCGGCGGGCGGCACGATGATGGATGCTTTGCGGCGGAGGAGGGATCCGCGATGTCGTCGTCGGAAAGAAATGGGCGTCCACGGAGCGTGCGATTTTTTAATCTCAAAAATCAAACAAATTTGATCCTCAGGGTGGTTTTAAAGGTGATTTTCCATTTTCTAAAAATAATAAAAATATAATGGCATATCTAATAATTTTTAATTTATATATTTAAAATCATAAAAACATGAAACTAGTTCCAGATTTACTAATAAAATGCGATATCTATATGTTTGTGCTCTGTTTAGAGTTACTTAGATCTTTTTAAAAATAATAATGAGTAAGACTATGAACAATAAAGCTAGGAAGAGAAATAAACTTTCCAAAAAAAAAAAACTCTAATATAGCATTAACAATAGATAACATTTTAAATAAAAATTATATGAGTTTCATATTTTCTGGGTTTAAGATAAATCAATTATGAATTTTAGATATCAAACCAAAGATTTTTACTTTTTTAGATTAGAAAATAGAAAACAACCTTTAACTCGGCTAGAGGTCCAAAGTTGTCTCGATAGTTTGTAACACCCACTCCAAGGAGTAGCTCAAGCCGAGAGGTCATCACACTAGAAGGATACATATATATGTCTAGAGTTCTTCACGACCGTCATCACCACTAGTGATAGTCTCATCCATGTTAGCTATATCTACAATCGGATCACGGTAATGATGAGGTGTCATCTGCATTATTGCTTAATGGCACTTGTCATTTATCTCTAACTCGATCATTGAAGTGTTTTGTGGATTGATACAGTCAATAAGGTCTGTTGGAGCTTGCATCAACGTTATTCAGCCTAGGAGATAGTTCTGATGATGGCTAATGCTCATGATAGTTGTCCTACTGGAGATACGTATTTGAGTGTGTATACAATATAACCTATCTATAAAACTAAATTTGTATCTCTCTAACCTTAAAATTAATTAAGGGACATATAGTTGGCCCTTCACTCTCTCTCTAACTCTCTCTCTCTCTCTCTCTTGCCTAATCGAGTTAGACGATCAAGATATCTAGAGATGATGCAACCCAAAGACGACAGCATGTGTGTCTAGAGATGCATGGTCCAAAGTCTGATAAAAAAATACAACATGTGTCCATACAAGTTAGAGCAACATACACCTTTACAGAGTCTGAATATACAACATAATTAATCACGGTGCACACCCAAACCCATGGCGACAAATTGGAATGGGCAACGTGTCATGAAATAAATCTTTGAACGACAAGTCATATAGTTAACCGTTTTAACTATGCATATGCTGCTTGATACTCTTTATATAGTACATCTACCAGATAAAAGAAAAGTTGCAATTTATAATTCAGGAGGTTGTAATTATTAGAAAAAATCGCAACATGTCCTTCAATAAAGCTTGTGTCGGCAAGTAGACTGTTACTTTTATATATACAAAAAAAAATTCACACGACCGTCTTTTTTTTTTTGGATGAGGAAAAGCTGTTTCAAGAACTCTCGACGATCTTGTCAAAAAAAGGAACTCTCGACGACAAGGCATCGAGGCTGCATGCGGCCCAGTTTGGTGGCGCGGCTAATTCTGGCCCAGCTGGAAGCAGGTGAGTACGGTGGTGGCACTGCGCCGACGCCCGCCTCGATCCCCCACCTGCCGCGTGCCGACGTAGCCTCGCGATGTGGAGATCTACAGATATAAGCACAGCCTACACCGTCACCCCGGCCGACCAAGACCGGACGCACACCTTTAATTTGCGAGACATTCCAACCGTGGACTGCACGCCGACGCCCGCCGCCGCCGTCGTCCAAAAAGCTAGCGGCCGGCGACCGATCCCATGCCTGCATCGACGTCGGTGGCGAGAACCGGAACTCTTGGAAGCTTGGCTTCCACGCTGAAAGCGCACCTGGGGTGACGTGCTCCGAAGAAAAGAGATCGATCGAGCTAGATTGAGGGCACCGGTAGCAGCTGCCTCTTCTCTCTCATGGCCAGCTTTTTAGGCTTTTTCTCTCCAATCTCGTCCTCACGTCGTCGTCTGTCGTCTCAGGTGAAAAAGGCAGTAGAAACCAACTGGCGCGATCACACTGTGGACCGTGTGTGCCATACGTACGCATACATGTTCAGCTTTGCATTGGATCGATCGTATGAACTGCATGCAACTTCATCTGTTTCCTCTTTGGCTCTTTTTCTAGTAGACAACTAACTAAATCTAGCTATAACCGCGCGGCAAGCTACTAGGGCCTAGGGGGCCCCCACCCCGTATGAATTTCCTAATTTAGTATAAAAGCAGAAGGTCTACAATAATCCTCGCAAAAAAAAAAAAAGTCTACACACTAAGTTCTTTATCAAAAGGAGGCGACATGACAAACAACTCAAGTTTGTGTTCACACGATATAAAATATAAAATCTGGCATATCAAATATCTTGAGAGATTTGCATTGGCTGCATCATCATTACATGCATATATATAAATTAATAGACGCATATGATATGAACTTTGTGGTCTGAATGATTTCATGTAAAAGAGGGAAACAGCAGCTCAATCTCATGTGCTTCTTTAAGAAGGATAAAAAAATTAACTCGTGCTTATCTAAAATATATATGACGTCTTTTTACTTTATACTAGCAAATTTGCCCGCACGATGCAACGGGAGAAAAATCTATACATATCAATGGAAAACAATGAGAGAAATAATACATATGTATTTATGCTTTATCATTTTTATAAAATCCCAAGTCTATAATTTATTTATTATATTGAGAACTCATAAAATATGTAATTCTAATATCTAGTGCAGCATATATATATTCGTAAAAATACGTGAATGGTAATGAACAACGGACGATGTGGCGAGTGGACTTGCAACCTTTCCACTGCTCGTAAACACCACCCCCACGCTCCATCAGGCTCCAGGTGGTTCCGCTGCCTGCACGGACGGGCACGTCATCCGGTTGTCGGCCAGGTGCCACTACGCCTTTCGGTGTCTCAGTCGGCGTCATCATAGATCCTGATGTGCACGCGCGGAGATCCCCGTGTTCAACGCGCCGTAGGTACCCAGCCGGCGGGAACTCGCAGCGAGGCGTACGCCTCAGGTGCAGCGGCTTCCCAGGCCCGCTGCGGATGTTGTGCTTGCTAATAGCCTGCTGTTATTTCGGTTAATTTCCTTTGCTTTTTTTTAGTTTGGAGTGGAAATTTAACTCGGTTTTTTTCTTAACGAAATCCAGATTTGTGCTTCACTGTTTTCGTATGTCTTTTTTGTGTCTGGCCATTCTATTTTGGGCCTTTTTTTTTGACATTTGATTTTTCGTGTTTTGTTGCAGTAATCGTTAGTTCTCTTTGGGCCCATGTCGTCGCCCACGGAGGCACGGACGGCGGGCGGAGCAATGTGACGGCACCAGGCCTGCTGAGCCTAGCCAATGACCATGTTGAGGTGTGCCCATGGTCCATCAAGTCGGCGTGCTTGCCAATTTGAGCAAAAAGCAATAGGCGAGGGAAACCGGTCTCCGTATCATCCGGAACTCTTTTTAGGCCTATTGACGTACGGTGGCAGACCCAAAAAAGGTGGACAAGAAATTCTCTCTTTATTAATAGGTATAGATTATGGTTGTCTTTGAGATAAGCAATTTGAACCACTACTAGATAAAAAAAAAAAAAAACTTCAGTGGCGGCGATTTGAATTTTTCTTGGCGGGCAATTGTAGCCCGTCACGATGATAAGGTCATGGTAAATTGTGGCATCATCGTGGCGGGCTCCGCCCGCCACGAAAATTGATTAACCATGACGGGCACATTAAGAGTGCCCGCCACAGTAAATGAATCACAAAATAAAAAAACAAAAACCCTAGAAAGGTCCGCCGAGCTCATCTAGGGAAACAGCGCCGCCGTTGTCGAATCCGCCGCTGGATCCCATCGTCTGGACCCCGCCACCAATCGATCCATCGGCGGGGGAGCAAGAGCAGCTAGATTCGGTTGCTCCACCAAGTTGGGTGCCGCCGCCGCCGGAGAGAGAGGAGGGAACGCTAGCCGCGGATCCGGTCAACCCCTACGCGTGGGCGGGCTGTATCCACCGCCTCCTCGCCTGGATCGAAGAAGGGGCCGCCTAGATGAAGGTCTCCTCGCTTGGATCGGAGAAGAAGGCCGTCGTGGATCCACTGCCTCCTCTGTGCTCGGCGAAGAAAGGTTGTCGTCGTGGCTAGGGATGAAAGTGGTACGGATAATTCTCCGCACCGATCCGCTCCGAATCCGAATTTTAAGGATATGGAGAAGTGTGTTTAATACCCGTGCGGATACGGATAATCCGAATCCGACTATATGCGGATGCGGTGTAGGATATGGTATTGATAAAATCCGACGGGTATGGATTATCCGATAATTAAACACGGACGATGCTTATAATAGGATAACCGAATATTTTTTAAGCAGCCGAAACTTAAAAAATATATTTAAATATCTTTATGCTATATATAGAATGGTAATGCTATGATTGATTATTTGCCTAATCTGTAGGCAACGGAGATGGGTGTCTTGTGATTGCCTATTTTTCTATTTTAAGCATATACGAAGTCATCATGTACTTGATACTGTGGTTGAAGAATCCACTCACGCTATGTTATCTTTGTTAAATACAAGAATATTCACTTTTTTATATGCTTCTTTTATATTGTTATAAATCTAAACTTAGAACTTATATTAATTTTGTGAACATATATTATCCGACTTCTAAAAGATCGCTTTCGCTTCGACACCGGCCCAAATCCGTACCATTTCCGACATCCGAAAAATCCGTATTCACATCCGTATCCGCATAATATCCGCTCCGCTCCGAAACCGATTAGAAAAATAGGATTAGGATACGGGGAAACCATTATCCGCTCCGATCCGATCCGTTTTCATCCCTAGTCGTGGCCTCACGCCGTGCTCGGTGGAGAAGAAGACCGCCGTCGTGGTGGCCTCGTGTAGCGGCCTCACGTAGCTTGCTGCGCACCGCCTCACTGCACGCCGCCATTGTGGATCCACCGCCTCGTACTGCGCAGATCGGGCCTCGACATGCCTGCTCCGCATCGGATCTCGAGTAGGGAGGGGACGGGACGGGAGGGGAGGGGACAGGCACCAGTGGAAGGGACGCGTGCACCGACGGGAACGCTGGGAGAGAGGAGAGGTGGTTGGAGAGGGCGCGCCGCTGGAGAGAGGATGGGTACCGGGTGGGAGAGAGTGTGTGAGTGCCAAACCCTAACCTTATCTATTTATAGTGCGGACGGTTATCGGGCCTCGCCCTAGGCCTTGCTGGGCCTAGGCATTTTCAGTGGCGGGCATTATAGCACGCCCACCACGGTTAATAAATATTAACCATTGCGGGCATTTTAAGGTGCCCGCCATGGAAAATCTATTAACCGTGGTAGGCGGTCAGGCGGGCGGCTGGCTAGGCCAGCCAGCGATTTACCGTTGCGGGCAAACTGAGTGTCGGCCACGGTAAAGATTTCCTAGTATCACACAAAATCATTTGGGTAGTAGTGACCACAGTTTTCTACTAAAATATATATAGTTAATAACGCCTACGAAATGTATTTCTGACTATGAAAGTGTAATTCAATAGACATATGTGCCCATATCATTTTATATCTCCAAAGTCTAAACTGAATATTTTTGAGATTTTTTTTAGAATTACACAAGACAACGACCCTCACAACACGACCGACTATGAAAGTGTAATTCAATAGACATATGTGCCCATATCATTTTATATCTCCAAAGTCTAAACTGAAAATTTTCTAGACTTCTTTTTTTAGAATTACACAAGACAACGTAGTCCCTCACAACACGCACGCACACTCACCCATATGAATACACGTATGTAAACCCTACCCCTATGAGCACCTCTGAAGGACTGAGCACCTGACAGATCTGGAGATTCCTAAAGTCACCATTGGCGCCTCGTCGTCGACGGGAACGTCGCTTACCACTGAATGCATAACGCTGCTAAATCCTGGGAAAATCCCAGAAAAAGGTGCGAGCACCAAGATTTGAACCCTGGTGGGTAGTGTCCCACTGGACCGTCCTACCATTGGACTACAAGCCAATTCGCTTAACAAGGTGAAATTTTGAAAATATTGATATATTTATGGAAGGGAGTATGGTATAAGCAAGGTCACAAGCTAATATAATATGGTAAGAAGAAAATGATGAGAATATTAACTAGCAAAATGATTATTTTGCATGAGTGAAGGCAGCGGTCAAAAGAAAATTCCCATTCATGCATGGTCACATATATATGTCGTCGTCATTATTATTAGCTATGTTAACAGCACAGTTATCCACTTATCCTAGTAAATCCAAACGGAGGCATGGGCAGTGTGCAAATTATAAAAAGTTTTGAGTTTTGACCGGGCGCGTTGATCAGGTTTACGGTGGGAGATTTAGACGCGTTGAATTGGATCTAAGGGACAAAAATAAGGTGGATAATAAATTTTGGGTTGACAAGGTATTTTCAATTCATTCGCTCCTTTATTGAATATAACATCCTCTTTATTCTAAATTATAAGTAACTTTGACTTTTTTGATACATCTATTTGTTATGCATCTAGATATAATAATAATATATCTAGATACATAGCAAAACGAAAAAAAAAAAAGTCATAACGACTTATAATTTAGAACAGAAAAAGTATATTTGTACGCTTAATAGTAAGTTTCCAAACACGTTTCTCATGTCTTATCTCAAAGAGCATCTCGACAGAGAGTTGTGCTTGAAATGCAAGCTACCACCCATAGTGGACACTATGATTTCCGAGCTTGATCGATGAGAGATAAAAAGGAGACCGCAACTTTGCGAGGCATATTTAGTAGTCATGCTTACGCCGTCTCTCTTCCGTCACGTGGACAGTAGTACTTTCGTAACGAATCTATGTATCTCATGGATGTACATAGCAGAGTCCCCGTACATTCTGCTACTTGTTTAATTGGATATATATGTGTGTGTGTACGTGTGTGCATATGCATATCTACTACCCAGAAATATCGGACTTTCT
The DNA here is from genome assembly GCA_015847255.1 of Hyparrhenia diplandra. Classification (NCBI taxonomy): domain Eukaryota; kingdom Viridiplantae; phylum Streptophyta; class Magnoliopsida; order Poales; family Poaceae; genus Hyparrhenia; species Hyparrhenia diplandra. Next base: position 75,604 of record JADLZK010001116.1, read on the forward strand.
ATGCAACTGAAATATCCAACTTCCATGTTTTCTATCCGATTTGATGACTTAAAATATCCGAATTGATCATATAGACACCCCATGTATTCTGAAATTGATCCGAATTGATCATTTAGATAATCAACCCATGTATTCTGAAATTGATTTGTCGTTAATAATTGCTTTATTTAGAGGTGATATGCAGTGGCCTGCTATGTTTAAATGAAATTATGCAAAAGGACAGACAGAAAATTAATTTTATATATATTATTTACTAAATTATACCCAATTCAAAATCTAGTGTATTTCTCAGAAGAATCTTTGCTTAATTGACAAAGAAGAAAGCATCTATTCCCTATGTGTGGTAAAGAAAACGCCATGGCTCTCTCCTCTCGGCCGCCCTGGCCCCTCCGTGGAACAATGTTGGTTGACGAGCAAGCTGGGCTAGCTTTATGGAGTTGTACCCTTATCCTCTCTACTTTGTTCACCTAATTGGTGGGCTCAGTTTGCAACTTGGATATATGATGTTTTCACATTCGTAATAGAATGGTAGATGGTTTTACTAAAGTTTTTGTTTGAGGGAAAGGTTTTACTAAATTTTTGTATCCCACATGTAAATATAATCGCCAATACGACCAGAATTTCAGATTTCTCTTCGTGAGGTGGACTTCTCCTAATGTTTTGCTAGTCAAAATTTAGTATAAATTTTCTCTACACTAAATGTCTCCTTTCGATATTACCATATGATATGACTAGTGGTGATGTTTTATTACTGACTAAAAACACTACGAGAAGTCCACCATTTTGGTAGTGCAACTATGACAAAGTCATCCTTAGAATTTATGATTTAATTTCCATTTGGATCCACCCAACTAATATATCGGAGTTTCTTTTCTCAAAAGCGGCTTCAGCTTCTAGAGAATATTCTGCACTATTGCAATGAGCTATCCATTTTATCTCTCTTCAAAAAAACTGAACAAGGAGCTGGTGAAGCCGATATTTCCGGCTTCACCAGCTCCGCTATTGGCCTTGTTTGGGTTCCTGGATTAGAGTTAGTTTGAGCTAGTTGGAGCTCAATTAGCCTTAAAGGATCAAAACAGGAGGGTTAAATTAGAGTCACCCACACCAAATGATTGGACAAGTACATTCAATGTCAATCTAACCCTTCCATCCAAACACCTATTGGGCTAGAGTTAGTTTAGGGTTAGAGTTGAAGTTAGAAACTAACTCTAACTAAGTGAGTATCCAAATAGGGCCATTATACAGAACCTAAGGGCCTGTTTGGATTAGGTGACTAAAACTTTAATCACCCCTGTTTTAGTCACTTTTAGTCACCTTGCTTCCAAACAGGGGGTGACTAAAATCTAAAAAGTGACTAAAATTGAGAAGTCAGGTTACCCCGACTTTTATATTTTAGTCAGGTGACTAAAGTTTAGTCACCGGACTAAGAATCCAAACACCCCCTAACTATGGCTCTATTTGGATCCATGGGTTAGAGTTAGTTTGAGCTAGTTGGAGCTCAACTACCCCTAAAGGATCCAAACAGGAGGGTTAGATTGGGGTTAGTTGCATCTAACCCACCCAAAAAAACTAGCTCACCCAAGAGGTGCTAATTAGAGTTAGTTCAGGTTGGGTCCACTAAAAAGTGCGTTTTCTTTCTCCCTCCACCCACACCTAATGATTAGACAAGTACATTTAATGTCAATCTATCCAAATACCTCTAGAGCTAGAGTTACTTTAGAGCTAGACTTGAAGTTAGAAACTAACTCTAACTCTAACAAAGTTAAAGTATCCAAACAGGGACTATATATTATTTGTGTTTGCTGAGAAATTAAAAACTAACATCTAATTGTTAGTTGGTGGTAGAGCTGAGACATAACTAACTTATTAGCTTAGGATACAAACAGGAGTTTAGCTAATTTCTCGAAGCTATAGTTAGCTGATTGGGATCCCAAAAGACCCTTAGTTAATGAAGATTATTTTCTGAAGCTAGCAATATTCGAGTTCATCCAAACAGGGAGATCATCAAGTAAGAGTATAAATTGAACTCGTCCACTTTTAGTTATCTGAAACATGCATCAACCTAAACGGGTCAATCATGCATGCATGTGTGTAGTTTGCTCTATGCCACCTTTGCTCATCGATCATATCTGCATCGATCTGAAGATAATTTTGGTCTGGGTACCAACAAAAAGGAAATACGAATGCAAGCTATAGGTCTCCCATCATCAGTGGCTCCACTTATATATGATGGATAGATGTGAATGTGGTGACTTTAGCCTCCTTTTGATTTTTGTTGGGTACATAGTGATATCTGTCTACTTGGCTAACACAAGTCCCGGGGCTCAATGCAAATGCGCATGTTTTAAATTCCCTCACAATCTGGATGCCATCATTTGGACATGATGTTGTGTGATGAGTTTACTCCTTTTTCATGCACTGATGATGATTCATTGCACTGATGATTTAATCAAGAAGACCTTCTTCGTTCCTAAAGTTATCTATGATGTATGTATGCACCAGCTTAATTACTACCATAATTTTGATTTTTTTTTCCTTTTGTAACAAATGAAACTAATCCTCTGTATGTTGCACCTTCTGAAAAATACTCTCTCATTCAGTAGCACTACATTCCTCTTCAGAGACTTGCAAGCAGATCCATGATATATGTACGTAGTACTATTTGCTATTGGACCATAATTACCTGTAAGATGCAGATGTTAATCTAAATCTTCTGCAGAGGGGTCCACACGGGGAGACTGGCGAGGCTTCGAGTAGCTGGACTGTGTGGCTTTTGTCCCGGGTAGAATAATACCCGGCCTGGGAAGCTTTCCGCTAGCTAGGAGACTACACACTACACAGAGAGAGAAAGATTGAAAGAGAAAGAGAAAGAAACAAAGCAACGAACTAAAGTCTAAAGCACAGAGCGAGCGAGAGAGAGAGAGAGCACATCAAGGAGGAAGAGACCAACACTAGTACCACTTCTACTGTACACTCCTAGTTTTGTGTGCGAAGCGAACCCTGTTCCATGTTCTTGAATCTCTGCATCATCCAGTCCTTGTAGCAGATCAGATCGCTAGCTGCTGAGCCAGAAAGAGAGAAGATTGCCCCAGGATCGATCGAGATCTAGAGAGAGAGAGAAAGGTTTAAGAGGGAAAGCCGCAGCAAGGAGGCGAGTGAATAGAATGTTCCCTTCCACCAAGAAGCAGGCCAGCACCGGTGCCGCGAGCTCAAATGATCGGCCTACTATGTGCGGGCAAGGCGGCGATTCCGGCGGCCTCGTCCTCACCACCGACCCCAAGCCCCGCCTCCGGTGGACGCCCGAGCTCCATGACCGCTTCGTCGATGCCGTCGCCCAGCTCGGAGGCCCCGACAGTACGTAAACATAGATGCTTCAGTTACGTGTGCTGCTACTTTTGCTAGGGAATTTTATTTGATGGGTTAATTTTGATGGCTTTGCATCTATCCTTTTCTTCTCACCGGCCGTATGTAGAGGCAACGCCAAAGACCATCATGAGGGTTATGGGAGTCAAGGGTCTCACCCTCTATCATCTCAAGAGCCACCTTCAGGTACGTACCTTGCTGCATGATGATCCAGTCTGCATAAGTAGAAATTAGGTTTTATAAGTTCTTTCTGAACTGATTTGTACTGTGTCTTACTCTGCCAGAAATTCAGGCTAGGGAAGCAGCACAAAGAGTTCGGTGACCATACAGGTTAGGATTGTAAAAATACGGTGTACTGAGCAGAATTCTATATGCTTATTATTATCTAGAAAAAATCATAAGAACTTGTAGTATAATTTTTGTGTCCTTTGCCTTCTCCTATCTACCTATATGTGCGTTCCTTTTCCATCCTTTTGCTAAAGCTAAGATATCCTGATATGATGTTCTGAAACCTATTATGCATCATGATCTCTTTCTGTAGTTTTAGATTCATTCATCACGTACACAAACCTAATAATAGCAAAGATCCTCATTTTGTACATAGCATGTGCATGTGTCCAGTACTTTCAGTTGTTCACAAGGCAGATATAATTCTAGTATATAAACATATATTTTTCAAAAGTAGTAACATATATCGTCCAATGAACCACATTCAGCAATGGAGATGCAACGTAGCGTGGCCTCTTCTTCAGGCGTGATAGCAAGAAGCATGAACGAGTGAGCTGATTTGTTCAGAACACCTACTCTTACTCTAATTCTTGTGAGTGCAGTATTCAGATCATAAGGTTTTGATACTACCTTCTGTTTTCTTGTGAATCATTCAGCCGCAGCGTGAATGTGAACGAGGCCCTAAGGATCCAAATGGAAGTCCAAAGAAGGCTCCATGGAGAACTAGAGGTACGTAATACATGCATTTACATAGTACAGTAGCATATGCTTTAGGAAGTTTACTTACCACACAGCTTTGGTTTCTTTCTTCTGGCCTTGCACATTGCTCATGAACTTTGCATATATGCTTCAATGAACGTTCTTGGGAAGTTTACAACTTTACATACACTTTGTTATTACCTGGTGTATATATGTCCATTTTTTGGCTCGCATGTTCCGAATCATAGGCGCTTTTGCAAGAACAATCTTGGGAAGTTTACTCAACACACAACTTTTCGATCTGTCCTTCTCATATGTGTGCTTGTCTCTCCTTAAAAAAAATATGAGTGCTAGGTTGTCATGAACTCATCAGCAGCATATATGCATTGTCCTTCAATCTACAAAAGTAAAAGGGTGAACTTTGCATGACACGCAGGTGCAGAAGCACCTCCAGATGAGGGTTGAAGCCCAGGGGAAGTACATGCAGTCCATCGTGGAGAAAGCATACCAAGCCCTCGGGTCCAGCGACTGCGCCACATGGCCCGCAGGGTACAGATCTCTAGGCAGCCAAGCTGTCCTTGACATTGGCACCAGTTCCACGAGCTTCTCTTCCGTCCAGGACCCGCTGCAGTGCTTCTATGGAGGAGGAAACAGCCACATGGACCAGCTCCTCAATCAGATGGAGAGGCCAATGGATGGCTTCCTGACGTTGGGCGAGAGCTGCTTCATTGGCTCAGCCGACAACAAGAAGGGCCCTAACCATTGTAGCTCCAGTGGCAAGAGCTCGATGGCGATGTGGGCTAGCGATGAGCAGCATCAGCAGGCAAAGAGCGGCAACGATCAGCTACAGATGGGGCCGTCGACGAGGATGGATGGTGCAGGCACTGATGTCATGGACCCGGTCACCGGTCTGTACGAGGGTGCCATGTCGGGAGACTCCATGGACAGCAAGGGCTTTGATGGTTCGAGCTCCAGGCTTGAGATGAAGCCGCCTGCACAACAAGCACCTGTAGGAAGTCAGAGGATACGTATATAGTCATCCAATGGTTTGGAGCTCACGTAAAGAGAACTGTATACTATATATATGTGGGTAAGAAAGACGAAGCTAAGGTATTTAAATGCATGTGTCAGTTTTGTTGTGAAGCATCAAAGTTCAAAGCTTAGCAAGTGATGAGCGGAGTGTAGTTCATCCAGTCATTAGTTTTATTGGATACGAGATACATGGAGATCAACGCGTCATATAGAAATATATATGTTTGTTTATTTTAGCACTAAGATTATTACCTGCTATGCTCCGATGAGGATGGCTAAGGTGATCTAGTTTAACAATTTAGCTGTTGGTTTGATTTCAGATCAAGTTATGCATGGCACATTTTAGTTGACATTAACTCGAAGGTTTTCAGATATGTTGTATTGTAATGGATTAATTTGTGTAATAATACTGCTGTAACATTGACCATCAGAGATCTTTTGTGGGTGCATAGTGTTATGCATGTGATAATATCACAGTGCTATAGCTGCTTGTGATTTTAAGAAATCAACATTTGTATTGTATATCCAAATAAGTTAACTATGAAAACAGATGTCGTGATCAATCCAATGCTACCAGTTTAGTATCATGGTTTTGTTTTTTGTAAATGCATGTACTGGTCAAACTTTAGAAGATAGGTTGCTCACTGAGGTTGATTACTCTAAGTATGGGATGTGCACTTATTTTGTGATGGTGGTAGTATTAATTTAAGTGGTGTTGTACTGTTGTGCATTTCTTTAGTCAATGACTTAGCTTATTGAGACATCTCATAAGATTAGTGATGTGCATTTCTTTAGTCTATAACATTTAAATTTTGTTTAGCTATGAAACCAAAGTAAGATAGATTTAGCGATATGGCATTGAAAGAATATGCAACCCATGTAGGCAACAATTCTGGCTACACTTTCATTATCCTTTCTTCAAATTAACCCTATTTGCAACCTATCATGTGTCGTCAACCAAACAAACACCTTTGGCTTGGTTATTGGGATAATACTTTTTCCATAACTTGAACATCCTCCCATTAATCACACCTCTAAACGTTAACCTTGTATACATTAGATTAGAGCTGTTCGGTTGATGATTTATGCGTCGATAAGCCGGACTGATGTTGTTTTATTTCGAGAGAAAAATATTATACCATGGTAGATAAAAAAAAATCACTCACTATATGCAACAACTTCTCTATATATTGTGTGCACGCTCTAGAGAGCTAATCCCACTCTAATCTCGGAAGAATGTTTTTTTTATCAAAACATCTATTCCATCAATAACAAAGGTTATAAAAAAAAAGCTCTTCAAGTTAGAACTATGTAAATGCAAACACCAATGAAATCGATACCGTCGTGATCTAAATAAATGTAACAAAAATTGAGATTATTTGGTTCATATCAAGAAAAAAAAAGGGAAACACAGACCATCCACCTCTTTTTCTCCCTACCCTTAGTGTCGCCCCCTCAAACTCTAACGACGAGAGAAGAGGCACCACGACGACACGCCACCAACTCTATTCAATCTCATGTGCTCATCTCAAGTCTTCCTCCTCTGTCCCTTCCTCGTTATTTACCACAAAGCTCGAGCTTTGACCATGCATGGCCATGCGACCACGGGGAAGTGGCATCCGTCCCCAACCACATTGCTGCACCTCTGACTGAATTACGCATTTACCGCTCATGTCTTTGCCACAACTTGACACTCCCTTTTGACTTTACATATATATGAGAACCAATTCCATGTTATCGCTTTACATAGTGCTAAAACCAAATATATAAAACAATACACTTAACTTTGCGTTGTAATCAAAACACCAAGCAAAATGAAAACAAACTAAATGACACCTAAGATATCCATTAATCTGTTTCATTCCAACATATCCTCATTTTCGCATTAAAAGAACCCATGGTGAAGTTTATACGAGAATGCAATGGTATTTTTGTCGATGAAACTTTCTCAAGTTTTACTAGATTTTGTAGATAATATTAGCAATATTTGTATCTCCAAATAAGATCGTTAAAAGGATAGATTCAAAGATCTATCTAATGATACTAATTATGTAGATCTATTTGATAATACTAATTAATTACATAGATGTTGATAATACTAATTATGTAGATCTATTTTCCCATTAAGAATGCTAAAAGATAGATTGAAAGATATATCTTATAATGCTAATTATGTAGATCTATCGATTTATATATAGTCAAAGTTTGAAAAGCTGACTTCTTTTTTTTTGAACCTGACTTTGAGTATGTTCTGGTCTTCTAGAAGAAGAAATAATCGAGCGCAGAACTTGGGCGGCGGTTCGCGGTTGGGCCCGTGCCCCCAAACCGTCAGCGCCGGCTCGACACGAACCCAACCCAGCCCAACCACCCCACCCCCGTCTCCGTCTCGTCCTCCCTCTCCCCTGCTGCTCACAACTCTCGAATCAAAATCACTGCTCCCCAGCTTCCTTTACCTTCGCAGCAAGCAAAAGCCGGTAGCATCAAGCTAGATCGCGGGGAAGCTCCTCGCCTGCCCCCTCGGCGGCCCTGCTCCGGCGAGGAGAAGCGTCCTCTCGCGGGCGGGCGGCCGTGAAGGCCACCAGTTCACCGGCGGCGGCGGCTTCCGTGAGGTGCCCTTAGCCCCCGGGGCGGGCGGCGAGATGAACAGCCAAGCCGCGGCCGGAACAAGCAACGGCGGATCCGGGGATGCGACCGCCGGGGCCGCGGCCAGGAGGAACACCAGGATGCCCAAGTGTGAGATCTCGCGCCGAATCTCGTTCAGCGTGCTTCCCCTTATTGGCGGTTTTCTCGTTTCGTTCAGGCTAAGGCTAAGGAACGGCGCCATACTATATGCTGTGGGGTTAGTTAGTGGTTCGGTCTTAATTTGGCGCCCGTTGGGTTTGCAGATAGATGCTGCTAGCTTATGCTCCCTTTTGGCGTCCATATTGCTCATACTTTGGTCGCCATGTTGTTAATCGTGGGAGCTTGCGTGTTAGTGATTGTAGCCAGTTCAATCCAGATGAAAACCCATAGACTAGTTGGCATACGATTGTGTTATTTACATACTGACTATGGCTACTTCAGTTCAGTATTAAATCTAGTTATTCAGTGCATGGTAGTTCCATTTTCTTATTGGTTATAGGTAGTTCAATCCAGAAGAGAAACCGTCAATCTGGGTGCTACACTGTTACATGATGATATTATTTCGTTACTGATGTCCTGTCATAATAAGTCCAGAAGAGAACCTGTCAATGTAGTTGCTACATAACAGTATAAGCTTCTTAGTGATATAGCTAGTTCAATAAAAGATGAAAAAGCGTCAAATGAGTTGTGGAATGATGGTATTATTTACATTACATGTGTTTGGACACTTGTTACAATAAATTATGAGGTCAGAGACAGTGACCTGTTAGACAAATGCTAAGCCTGTGATGTGACTTGCTTTTGCGGATCGCAAACCCATTCTTATGTGACAAATGCTAAGCCTGTGACGTAACTCAAAAATTCTTATGTGCAGATTCCAAGTTCACACAGCAGGAGCTGCCGGCTTGTAAGCCGATTCTTACTCCAAAATGGGTAGGCTTACTGGTTGTTGAGATTATGAGGCCACTGGTTTTCGGAGATTTGGAAAAATTAATCGGAGAAGCTCACAGATTGACTGATGTTTTGTAGGTTGTCTCTGTTTTCTTCATCGTTGGAGTCATCTTTGTTCCCATTGGTGTTGTTTCACTGCTAGCTGCAAGAGATGTATGCTGCCTTTTGTCTTGTGACTTCTGCCTTAAGATAGATGTTGTGGGTTGTGGTAGTCTCATCTTTTTCTCTATTTATATACATCTTGACTGATTGCAGGTTGTTGAGATTATTGATCGGTATGATGAGGCATGTGTGCCAGTCAACATGACTGAGAACAAGCTTGCTTACATCCAGAATGAGACCATACCCAAAGAGTGCATAAGGAATCTTACGGTAACAAGCTTAGTCTTGTGTCCAGTTTATTTGCTTTCCATGGACGGGTGTTTTTCCCACACCAGAACTGTAATGACTTGGCTATATTGTCTTTGGTAATACTAAAGGCAGGGGCAATGTGCCCTAAAACTCTAAAAAAAGAAAAAGCTTAGACTTCCATGGGTATTGATTTACCGTTTGAAATACTACGGCATAGAAGAAGCAAAAGTTGGAACAAACATGCAGTTGTAGCATACATCTTCTATCAGATTTATCACAATTTTATTTTCTGAAAAATCAAATTAATTTCTTTCCAGGTTACAAAGCACATGAAGCAGCCTATTTTTGTGTATTATGAACTTGATAACTTCTACCAGAACCATAGGAGGTATGCTGTTATTTAAAATTTGCAGACGATCATTTGAATCTTTATCCCTTGGCACACATTGACAGCTATCACTTTCCTGATGTTGATGAATTATCATTTGCAATCGTGATGCTATTTTAATTGGAAAACATGAGACAACAACTTAACTGCTAACTTGAATATCTTACCGCCAAAGAAAAAGAATTGAACAGTCTTGCATTGGAGATTTACCATGCTTCCCTGATTCAGGTATGTAAAGAGCCGAAATGATGCACAGCTAAGAGATGCTAAGAAAGCTAACCAGACATCCGCTTGTGAACCTGAGAAGACCACGGCTAATGGGCAACCAATTGTTCCTTGCGGCCTCATTGCTTGGAGCTTGTTTAATGATACATATAATTTCACTCGTGGTAATGAAAACTTGACAGTGGACAAGAAAGATATCTCTTGGAAGAGTGATAGGGAGCATAAATTTGGTAAAGATGTCTATCCGAGCAACTTCCAGAATGGTGCACTTAAAGGTGGAGCAACACTTAACTCGAAGATCCCGGTATGTGAACTTTTATTCTGCACCATCATATTGTGGCATATGCTTGTCTAGGGAGATTATTGTTCATTTCGTATACATCTGCAACATCATAGTTTCTGCTAATGTCAATTGATTTCTTGTTCATGTGAATACTGAATAGACAAAAGCTGTATGGGTAAGCAATATTTGTGGCAGTTATTCATGTCAGTTGAATGTTATGTGACAGTTGAGCGAGCAAAGAGGACCTCATCGTTTGGATGCGGACTGCAGCACTTCCTACGTTCAGGAAGTTATATGGGAGAATATACTCTGACCTCAAGGAGAATGACACAATAACAGTGAGATTGCATAACAACTACAATACATATAGCTTCGGCGGCAAGAAAAAGCTGGTCCTCTCCACTGCAACCTGGCTTGGGGGGAAGAACGATTTTCTTGGCTTTGCATACCTTGTAGTTGGTGGGCTCTGCATTTTCCTGGCATTTGCATTCACCTTGCTGTACTTCGTAAAACCAAGGTTAGTGACTTTTGACTCTCTGTTGCACTTGCTTGTGGAAATTAGTTGTGTGCTTGCTTTAGTTCTTGAACCCGCTATATGTAGATGCTATCTGTGATAGCCGTACTGTGAATGTGATACTTGCTGTGAAGTAATCTGGGTTTAGTCTATCAAATTTATAGAAAACCTGTAGTCAGGTATTCTGATTATGCCTGGTGCAGCCCATTTTATCTCAGCCCATTCTGATTATACCAGCAAAGGTGGCCCTGAGGCTTTAGTCTGTATGAGTACATTTCATGGCACACTTGTCGAAAGTACTTCCATAGGAGCACCTTCTATAAAGTTTAGTGGACTAGAACCAGACAACAGCTGCTCTGTTTTACTTTGCTGAGTTTGGTCCTTCGTTCACACTGCTATTTTCCTTATCCTGGATTCCTGGTATAGTGTTGAGTAGTAATGCACTGTGGATTGTGGACTGTGGCCTGGCATGATCAAGGCTTGTACCTTAAGAATGTTCGTTTTAGGACATATCTGTGCTTGTTAAAGCATCTGTCTGTCATTATTTTTCATTGACACCCTACACGAGTGGAAATGCTAATCCAATCTGTGGCCTTCTGCAGAAAACTGGGAGACCACAACTACTTATCCTGGAACAGACACCCTGCAGGACGCTAAGATTGTTTGGACGCCAAGTGTCTGTACTACTTGAAGTGTAACTTGTATGAAATGAAATGCTCTGAACCAGGAATATCGGTGGGCATAAGCTAGTATGGTTCGGGCTAGAACTTGATGTACATTTGTTACAAAGGGATCAAGGTGGCTACGTGATTTTGTTTCTTGTGTTCTTTAGAGCTGCATGTAGCAGTGATCATGAGAATATCTCTAATGGCTTGTTTCGTGGTACGAGCACTGTAAACGGTTTCCTCTAATAGTTTACTATGTGATGTTCATGCTTCGGCTACTGAAGATGATCTGTTAGCAGTCAAAGGTGCTTGGGTAATGATTGATGTAGGTTGATTGTAATATACGCAAAGGGGAATAGTACCAAATTCTGTACAAATTGATCACTGTCTGATGTTTGTTTGTCTACTACGGTTTTATAGTATATATGAGTGTGTTGTCATCTATTTTGGGTTGGAAGTACAGCCTGCACGGCCACAATGCCCTTCTAGATGTTATAAGAATCGAAACAATATATTCTACAACACTCAGATGAGAAAATTGCATATTTGGGACTCCAGCTTCGCAAATTTGGGACTTGAAATTTCGACTTCACAAAAATAGCCCTCCAACCGATGGACTCTTGATTTCTATGACATTGTATGTATTTTATTTCTTTTTAATCTAAAAACATGTATTTGGAGCCTTGAAAGAACATTCTTTGAAGTCCCAAATGTGCAAAATTCGTTTCCTCTTCTTTATTGCTTAACAGGTGATGAATGGAAAGCATGACTAGGAAACTTTGAGACAAGCATGGTTTTTTTTTTTTTTTCTAGAACACGACTTCACGCACATTTCGTTGAGAGAACTATGGAGAGAGACGCATGATCAGGACACATGATCAGAGCCCATTTCCACTTCCTTCCATTTATTGCTCCACGCAGGTGAATGGAAGACAACTCAGAAATCTTCTTCGCAACATGACTCGTGACACTCCGATTAATAATGTTCAGCCCCAGATGCTGCAAGCCGAAGGGTAGCTCAAGCTAATTACAGTAACCTATTCGAGAACAGTTACCTACTTCCCATGCATCACCACAAGTTTCTTATGGATCTGTAGTCCATAGCTAGATAATACAATCGGTCACTCAAGAATTATTGCACGGTTAAGCCCCCATTTTTAGCTTTTCAGACATTCTGTTCAGCACTCCTGCTGCCACAGTTTCCTCCTGTTCCTCATTCTGATCCTTGGTGAGCCACTCTTGAGTGGCAACGAGATCGGGGAGCACCGTTGCGCCTGACTGCCTCCAGCTCTCAGCGTCGGCAGTCTTGAACCGGTCCAGGAGCAGGGCATGCATCCCAATGCTCCTAGCTGGGGTGTAGTCCTTCCGCATGCTGTCGCCTATGTGGAGCGCTTCTTCTGGAGCGACGTTTCCTGCCATCTCCAATGCTATCTTGTAGATTCTTGGGTCTGGCTTCTCAACGCCAACCATGCCTGAGAACACCCCGAAGTCCCATTCGGAGCCCTAGTTGAAAACCAAGACATGTGTTATTAGCATTTGGCTATGTGGCACGCATAACACAAAGAAAGCAAATTATTGTAGAAACACTGCAATGCGTGAATTGTGATCGAGTGGATGTTGCACCTGATTCAACCCCAAAGCGGGCAAGATGACATCTTTGTAGCGGTACTCTGCATTGCTGACAACGCCAACAGTGAGTCCCTTTTCCCGCGCCCACCGCATAAAGGGCTGTGCATCAGGAAATGCTGAATATGGCGCAGAGGAGCCAAAAGCAGAATAAATGCGCCTGAAGATTTTCTCAAATGTCTCCTCATCATAATCATAGCCAGCCTGCAGTTTGTGATAGATTATAGAGCAACTGAATCACTAGGCCCTCTCAACATTAAGAAGACACACCACTAATCCAGACAAGTTTCAGATTTGTAAATTAGTCTTACCTTAACAAATGAATTCTTAACACATGTCCTCCACCATTCAAGGTTTGGCATCTTAGCTGCAAATCCAAAGCAAGGGTACTGTCTTGCCATCTCAGTGTAAGCAAGCTTGAAGCCCTCATGCATACGGTTGTAGTCAGGGCATGGCATCCCAGCAGACTTAGCTGCCATACAATAGTAATCCCCAAGGTGTCCTTTGTAAGCAATCAGTGTACCAGTAACATCCACGGTGATCAAGCGTAACTTTGAAAGTAGAGACATCCTTGGCAGTGATCTGAACAGTGGTCTTTATATACAATCTACCTGCAAAGTCACATAGTGAAAATTTGGACCAAACCAACCAATTTTGCAGAACAAGCAGCGAAGCAGAACAGACATCACAAATTGCATCCATGTTACAAAATTAATTCTATATATAGCTTGAGAGACAGCACCTGAGCTCATATATCATAGGCATGGAAGGTGCACTCAGAGGTTAACTTTGCAATGAGATGCTCCGTAATACCCAAGACACTTTTTCCATAGTCAACCAATGCCTTTTGCAATGGATGAAACATTGAATTTAGGTCAAAAGGGTCAACCCACTACATTACAAGAATAAGACTGGATGCTTGGAACAAAGGAAAATCACACGAAATTTGAAGGATTGTAATCCTATAGGAATATATGTCAATTTCAAACAAAGGACTAAACCCCATGACATTCCTTTGGATTACTATGAGATGCATGAAACCATAGGATTACTATGAGAATGCATTAAAACCTATGCAGCAAAACAAGCATGAGGTTGAACCTCACCAAAACTTTCCTTTGTATCTATCACTCTCATGGAATTCTGGATTTGTTTTTTTCTGAAAAAACGTCTACACAACATGACAAATGGGGATTAGAATGGAAAAATAAACAAGCTGGACAATCATTTTGTCAAAACATAAGTGATGTTCTGATGCGGTATCTAGGATGAATGTACAGTACCTACTTCCACAGCAAAGTCAACCTAAGACATTTCCTCCCTGCTCTGGAAATAATATAGTGAAACAAATTCCTCAGTGAATGCCGAGCAAAGCATCCCTGTCAGCAACCAGGCAGGAAAGGCCCGAAAGAGAGTAAAAATGAACATTCCGTGTTTACCACCCTAAACAAAACACTTTGTAATTGAAACTCCTAATCTGCAACATTTCTCTCTCATCAATGATTACTAACACTTCCAGAGATCCCCATTCATTTTATTTCTCAAGAACAGTAAGCAAGAAAGGCCATCATCGACCTCCTTTCTTACAATAATAACAAACAAATAGCAAATCTCAAACAGAAAGTAGCAGGAACAAGTCCAAAAAGCCCCATTATACCTAGAAAAGGATCGATGGTGAACCTCCAGTCGCCGGCAATGCCTGCAAGAAACAAAAGAAACACGAGATCCAGTCAAGCAACCAACAGAGATTTCACCTCGCAAGATCCTATCTTTCTGCACAAGAACACGGGAAGAACCAAGAAACGGATACGCCAGAGATGAGAGATCGCTACCTCCCAACCACGGCAGCTGTCCAACCGGCGGAAGGGGGAAAAGTAGGCGGCCTTGGGGACTGAGATTTCAAGAAACCGGCTGAACCAGTGGGCTCCTCCAAAGAACAGCAGAAATCGAGTCTCCCGGTTCCTTGCCTATGAGCTCCAGGTTTTGATGTTTGGGAGGTGGGATTTCGATTGGTTTTTCGGTGGTATAAGTACTGGGACTGGGGAGTGGAAATCTGTGGAATTGGGAGACGGGATACCGGCGGTGATGGTCCACGGTTTTGGTTCATCGGATTTCAAGCATATTTTAATGGCACTTTGTAGCAGCCGATAGGTACGCTTGTCCCCACTGTTGTGCTGGTAGCAGTGAAGAGTAAGTTTGCAAGGGATAGGCGTGCCATGTCACGAATAGACCAAAGACTATTTTCCCCATGTCAAGGACAGAATCCGGTGGTGCATCTTCAGTGGTCGACTCGTGGTCGGACGTGTGCTGGAGAAATCGACGCCTTGTTTAGATGGTAAAAATGGTAGAACCGAACGTCACATCGCATTAATCGTAGAAGACGTTTCGTTTGTTAGTGGTAAATATCATCCTACTATGGAGTGGCGGGCTCAAAAGAATCGTGCCGATATGTACATCTAAACGTGTAATTAGTTATTTTTTTTACCTACATTTAATACTCCAAACATATGTCTTTTGGTGTATTTAATGTGATGTGATGGAGAGAAAGTGGAAAAAAGGTTAGAAATTTTAGCCATCTAAACAAGGCCCGAATCACCTTTTTTTAACGATCAAAATCGAATCACCTTGAGCCCTTCAGGAAGGGAGAAGAAGAACCTACGCTAAGCGCTAGTCGATTTGCGATGAAAGAAATTGGAGCATGCCCCGCTACGGGAGGGCATGCGCGCCAAGACCGCATCAAGACGTCCGCACCGTCGTTGCGGTTGTGGCGGCGCATGATCGTTAGAAGGTGCAACCTCGACGGAGTAGGTAGAGGCAAGGACATGTAGGAGGTGAGGATAAAAAAAAAGGACACGTAGGAGGCAAAGGATCCTGGGTGCTGGGTGTGCAGTCGACGAGCGGAGGAACTGACGAGGGGATTTGCAATTCGAGCGCTAGGCGACGCAGTCCTACGTGGAGTGCTTGTGTAGCGGGCAAAAGAAGCCGGAACGGGGAAGAATGAGAGGGTGCCTTATCTTTTTGTTATTATATGCTTTTGTGTCTAATTCTTTAAAAAATACGCCTTCCATCCACAAAAGCATGCAACTCTCGTATCCAAGAATATGGAAGTAATACTTATGAGAGAAAATAAGTACCATTAGATTATAAGGTCTTAATGAATTTATTTTGAGACATGATTGATAATACTATTTACGACCCGTTCACGCCCACCACCATGACATCATCGTGCTCGTTGCACACGACGTCGCCAAGCCAAGGCCATGTTGTGAACCGATCAATGTCGACCACGAGCAAGAGCAACCCACCTTGCCAGCCTTCGCCATGACCAAGACAGGCTCACGTCCCACTCTACTCTGGGGAAGGTTGAGCCTCACCAACACCTTGTAGCCGTTGATTTGGTGTTCACGTGGCACTAAATTGGGACACACCTAAGTTCCCACCATCGCACTAAGGTGTAACACCCCCGGTGTTATTTCTACTAAAAAACGACATGTCATCATGATCATTGCAAAGCATCCATGATTAGCCCACCATGTGTTGCATTGAACTAAAATAAGTTTATTTTATGCTTGATTGTAATGTCGGTCGAAAAGACGCGAGAGGAAACAGATTCGAAACTGTCCCCCTTGTTAGGAAACCCTAAATCCTAAACCCTAATTTGTTCCCTTTTACTTTATTCAAATTTTATCAAAAATGTGGGTATGGTTATTAAAGCATTTTTTGTAGAGTTTTCAAAACTGAACAAAGTTGGTATTTTGAGTTTTTAAAGTTTAGTTCAAAATTTTAAAGTTATTTTGAATTTCTTTCAAACCCTAATTACCCCCTTTTCTATAATTCAAAATTTATGCAAAATTTGAGAAAACTTTCAAAAGTTAGTTTGTAGATCTTGTTGAGAGGAACAAAAGTCATGTACAAAGTTTTTCAAGTTGTTACATGATTTTAAAAGTAATTTTGAATTCAAATTTCAAAATTTTGAACTGCATTTCAAAAAGTCATATTTCTAGGCAGATTTTGAAAATGGTCCAATTATGAAAGTTGTAGATCTTGAAAAATTAAGGGGGGTTACTTTTTGAAAATTTTTGAGTTCAGTTCAAAATTTGGGAGTAATTTGAAATTTTCAGAGTTAGGGTTGATGGTGAACAGTAACCCGACCTATCCTACCCCGCCACCGCCGGTGTCAAGGTTCGCGCCGCCGTCCACCGGCGATGTCGCGCGACGCCGCCCACACGGAAGCCTTCGCGACCCCTCCGGCCTACCTCCTCGACCCCTCCATGCCTATAAATACGCCGTGGTCGCCGTCGCTTTACTCTTTTTCCAAAATCGCCGCCCGCCGACTCGTCCTCCTCCGCCCGCCGTCGCACGCCGCCCGTCGTCGACTTTCTTGCCAAACCATCTTGCCCAGCAGCTCCGCAACCTCCTTGCGCCCCTCCCGGAACCTAGCCACAGCCCGCCTCGTCGTCGGAATCGCCCCCCGTCGTCGTCGTCTTCCTCGCTGCCGGCCGGGGCGCGCCCGCACCTCGACCTCGCCGCCGCCAACCTTTTTTCCGGTGAGCCTTCCGTCCAACCAGCTAGCTCTTTTGCGTCGTCTGGACATCGTGGTCATGAGCGGCTCGATGGTTTTCCACAGTCGGCCCCGGCGTGTCGGAACGCCGCCCGCCGTCGCCCGGCCGCTGCGCCGCCGCCGACGATCCCTCTCGACTTCGCCTCCGCCCAAACCAAGACTGCCCCAAGACCGCGGTGAGCCCCCCTGGCCACGTTTCTGAAATCGGTTTTCCATTTCGAAAGCACCGCCGGGCGCCGAACACGGCCGCGCCGCTTGGCCGCGGTGAAGCGCGCAAGACGCCGGCGTCGGCGAAAGCACGGAATGCACGGCAAGTGATCTTTGGGGGCCAAGCACTTCATTCATGTTGGGCCTGGTCCAACACTTGTTCCTTCAAGGGCCGGTCCGTTATCGTTCCTTTGTGGGCCGTGAACAGTAACTCGGGCTGCACAAGAACAGGCCGAAATCGCCCAGAACCCATTTTTCATTTATCAAATGATTTATCCAATTTCTTTATTTTGAATAGTGTCTCGATTTTCCAAATTTCATATAAATTCAAATATAGCTTTAAAAATTCTGAAAATTTTTGTGTAGCCTTCCCATGAGTATGTCTATCCATGAAAAATTTGAAACTTGAAATTTGAATACTTTTGCATGATTTAAAAATACAAATTTTAATTGAAAAATGCATCTTCCTTGATTTTTAATAATTATTTTATTTATCCAAAAATCATGAAAATTATTTTGGTACTGTTTTATGACCTGACCTACTTGTACAAAATTTTTGAGCTTGTTTTGAGAAAGTTAAAATTTCTATTATCTTATACCCTATCATTTCATGTGAGAAACAAAGTGTTTAATGCTTTCTAATTTAGGGTTTTGGGTAGATTTTAGGTTGTTTTGTGAACCCTAAACCATGTCGTTATCAAGTGATCCTTGAGAACTCCTTAGGCAATGGTGATGATATCTCGTAGAGTAGTTCAACAAGTTGGTTTTGTTAGGTTGCAACTTTATCGTGAAGAAAAGTTGTACTCGAGTCGCTTATCGTTTCATGCACTCTCGCGCATCATGTTTATATGCATGGCATCATGTTAAGTATGTATTATTATTTCGTATAGTGAACGAGGGTGATCGAGAAGTTGTTGATCAAGCCGCCGAAGAAGGCTATCTGGTTGACACGAGTTCTGAGTATTGTGATCCATCGTCCGAGTCGGGATATTTCGTCAATCAAGGCAAGCCCCGGTGCATTTAAACATTTCCTTGTGTTTTACAAATCTTTATATCACCTTTGCTTTATGCTTTGCATTAGGTGATAGGAGTTGAGTGACAACCTAATTGATGCATTACCATTCCTTGTTTATTTCGTTATCTACCTTGATAACCTGTTTTGCTAAAATGCTAGAACGCTTAGCCTGGCTATACTAGTTAGACTTTTGAGTCAAAATGTGACAAGTCCCTTTATATAGCCCGAAGTGGCTTTTGATGAGAAAGGATGCTATATTATGAAACCATACTGGGATATGGTGATAAAGTTGAGACCGGTCGGGTAATTTGCATTGAGAATGGAGTCTCAGTGTAGTATTTCCGGCTTGTCGATTAAGGACCTGAAACGTGTAAGATATATGGGACGAGACTATGGAACGCATCGCGCCGAGGTCGTTGGACCAATGGCACGTCTGTCATGGGTGTCATCCCATCACGGTCGACCCTAGTTCCGCATACACATACCCGGTAAGCCCGATCTTGGGGGTGTCAAATCGGAAACGCATAAACCGCAAGACTGGGAGTGGAGAGATGGCGGGAGTACATGTTACCCTCGTGGGTTAAAGTCCCGGATTGGAGGTGTACGGTATTCTCGGGTGGCGTAGGACGCGGTTCCGTTTTGAGTATCCAGGAAAGGGTTGATATATGCAAGCTTAAGTGCTACATATGTCGTGGTGGAAAGAACTCCCAGTTTGGGTTAATCGATTTCGAAATCGCCGTGCTTCGGATATGGAGACTTGGTTTCCCCCTTACATCGTAGTTTAATTATGGAACAAGTGAAGAGATGGAATAAGTGATGGAATTTCTACAAGTGTTTGCTATAGTATAAGATCACCTAGAATAGGTGAGAAACTTACTTGAAAATAAAACATTGAAAGTAAGGATTTACCATTAGTAAGCTTTTCTCGCAAAATGAGTCCTTGATTCTTGCTAAAAGCCTTACCTTGAATCCTATTAGACCAAAGCATTCCCGAAGTCTTCTCCTATTTCTTTTAGTCGGGTAAGACTTGTTGAGTACTCCCGCACTCGGGGTTTGTTGCCCCATGTTGCAGGATATGGGAGTCATGTTTGCACCGAGACGTCTTTGCATGACGGTTCTTCAGAAGAAAGTGACGAGGAGTGAGAAGAGAGACCCGTAAGGGGTCGGTGAGTGTAATATTTGTAGAAAAACTTCGCTACTCAAACTTATAAGTATTGTAAAACTTGTTTTGAATAAAAAGTTGTAAAAGTTTTGTAATATAAATCTTCCGCTGTTTTACTCTGATTATGTATGAAAAGTGTTGTAATACTGCAATGACCTCGTAACGGATCCTGGTTGGAATAGTTAATAGTACTTTTCAGGTTATAGGTGAACATATGTGACTATTAAAGGTTGTTGAACCGATAATTAGTACATGTGGGCCCTGTAATTTGGAAGGTTCTGTTACATAAGGTCCTCATTGGCCTCAGGCTCACTAAGGCCAAGCAACCTCTTCATCGGAGTTGTGCTTGCCCTGTCGCATGATCTGTTGAGAATTATTCCTGCCTTATCTGTGTGGCGCACCTCAACCTCATCGCTGCCTCCCTACTAAGCATTGCCGCAACACCGCCGCCAAAACTCTGACCATGAGCATTCCAAGCCGCGGCCACGAACTCCCCTACAACCTATGTGTCCTGGCAAGCTTGAGCTAAGCAGAACAATGCTAAGGGCTAGCCCGAGGTGGCCAAGATGCCTTGATCCCTCATCCTCTACCAATGCCCATATTGATGGCGTCCTGTACGCACCGGGAGAGAGACCCCGACATAGGAGTCAAACAGAGAAATGGAGTGTTTTTTTCTTCTTTTTTTGCAAAGTAGGCAACGAGCCCACATCCCATCTCCATGGTGCCATGTCCATATTAGCTGTTGATGTGGGTGTGGTGTGTTTTGGATCGTTTGGTGCACAAGATAAATAGTTCGAGGACCCATATGATAATATTTTTAGTTTGAAATATAGATGAAAAAGCATTAAAGTTTAAGGACCTGTAGTGAAATTTATTCAATATATATATATACTAACAAAACTATCCATCTATAAATTTTAAATTGACTTAAAATTTGAAGCAGGAGAATGATATATTTTGTTACAATCGCACAAAAAAAAAGAGAATGATATTTTTACAGATAATATACAAATACCAAATACGCTCACTTTGTGATCCATGAAAAGAAAAGTGAATTGTTTTGGTTGTGGTGAACATCAAAGAAAAAACTTGCTCTTCTTCCGTAAAAGTTTCATACATTTAGTCAATTTTAAAACTATTTCATTTCTCAAAACAAGATTTTTAATATCTTTTTTACACAGAGTATTGTTGAGGTCCATACCGGCTACCGGCTACTCTAGGTCCATACCGAATCTTATCCTTGTTTCGGTAGAGGTCTGAAGTCCATAGCAATCTTATCCTTGTTCGGTTCGGTAGATATCTATGTTTCTACTCCCTATTTGAGAAGCTCTTCGCTTCTTCCAAATATGTGGTGGTCTGATACTCTGATATCCAATTTTCATGAGAAATACTACGTCGCAAGCCGTTAGGATCTTTGCTTCTTCGTCTCTCACCATATTGGTATATTAAAGTAAAAGAACACAAAAGTATAAAATAGATGAACTTCTTTATTCTCTGAGTAATTCCCTCCTAAATTGTAATTTGTATATCTAGGAAAACCAAAATGACTTACAATTATGATAGGTTCACACAAACCACACACTAGACTCACTGTTGCTCAAAACTCTATTTGCAACTTTACCATGATGACATGACACATAACAGTAGTCCAGTTCCTTTCAAATTATACAAAGCATCATAAATTCAAAGCAAACATTTATGCCTATGATATTACAGGTACGGCTATACTGATGGAATGAATATGACGTCAAACGCCGACGACAGATGAGTGGTTATTACTTGCACACAAGTGCATCCAAAATATCTCTGACAAAATCCGTATATTCGCATGTAAATGTACTGACAACCAATATAACCTGCAGGACAGTACAAAAGCATAATAAAATTAAAAAAAAATTGAGTCATACGAAACTATATGTTTTGAATATAATGTTTTTTTTCAAAGAAAAATTGCTTCTTGACAAAACAAAGGTATGGCCCATGCGTTATTCAGTTTGGCCCACTTGAACACGCCCTTCCTGGGCCACGTCAGTCCACGGGCCTCGGCCCAGACTCGTCCGGACATGCTTCAAATTTTCAACAGTGTAATGACACGCACTGTGATGCCATCGGGTCTCTGGTGACGAGCATGGCGGCGCCGCCGAAGTTGCATGTCCCGCCGGCGACCCTGGTGCGCTGCCAGTAAAAGTTGAACGCGTAGGAGCCGTTTGTCACCAGCGTGTCGGCAGATAGCCCGGCCCGCCTGGCGCCGCCATGCTACAGCCCGCGCCCGACCCGCACTCGTAATCCATCTCGCCGCCTCTGCACGACCTCGCTCGCCGCCGCCGGGTTCGCGACGCACCACAGCCCCGGAGGCACATGCCCTTGCGGGCGGGGGTGCCGGGAACGCCACAGGCGGCAGAAACAGCGGCGCCGGCTGGCTACTGCATGCCCGGCACGATGGACGGTGGGCCAGCAGGCGGCGGGGATGCACCGAGCGTGCTCGCCACCGGCGGCAGCGATTGTGCTGGAGCGCCGCCGATCACGTCCTTGTATGGTGGCAATGACGGCGAGTTCACAATGTTGGGGTGCGATGTCGAAGCATCCGCCCAATCTGTTGCCCATGAATTGCATGATGATGACAAAGAAAACGAGAGAAATTAACTAATTAACAAGCATTCTTGCCGTCATGAGAAACTATTGTATGATCATCGACAATGCAGAACGAGAGATTTCGGCACTGATTGAAATGCGTCAATCGCGAATGGACAATGCAAATAATGTGCACTTGTAGAGTGGAGCTGCAGTTTGCTGTTACCATATTGCATAGAGATGATGGGTGGGTGTGCTTGGATGAAGATGAGGCAGTTCTTGATCATGCTTAACCCTATGAGTTTCGCAAAAAAGAACATGGACGGATGATATATTGGGCCCCTGACGACAACAGAGGATGCATGGGCGAGTGTTTAGAGTGCTGGAAAGTTATGGTAGACCAAGCCAACAGTGTAAACTGGGCAGGCAAAGGCCCAAGGGGGTGGTAAGCAAGAATTCACCAGCTGCAAAGCAACATGTGACTGAATTGTTTAAGATTTGTATGTGCATCAGTTGCAAATGTTTAGTTCTTTTTCGCTATTGATTTGGAAGCCGGCAGGACTTGGATTATATTCCCCGGACTATGTAAAAAAACCCCAAATCCACCATGCTTACTACAGAAATCAGCTTAAATAGCGTCTGTAGTAAGTTACTACAGACGAGCTTTAACTGACACGCGTCTGTAGTAAGTCTTTGGAATCGAAGAACAACTATTCATAGAGGAACATGCGTCTGTAGTACTAACTAACACAGACGCGCTTGTAAAATAGACGTCTGTGGATCTCTCACAGACATGTCATAGGGTTCACTCGTCTATAATAACTGGTCCTAACACAGACGAGCACCTAATATAACCGTGTGTGGCTCGTTCACAGACAAATCCTCAATACACTCGTGTGTAATATCTCGCGTCAGAATTTCCGCGGTACGGCCGTCGACCATCCCTGCTTCATCCCCTGCTTATGATCGATGCCTGACGAGCGGCTCGTCGTCGACGGAGGCGGAGCGTGCGGCGTGCGCGGCCGCCATCACGCGCGTCGCCGAGGAGTGGGGCTTCTTCCAGGTGTGCAACCACGGCGTGTCGCAGGAGCTCCTGAACGCGATGCGGTGGGAGCAGGAGCGCCTCTTCTGCCTGCCATTCGAGGCCAAGGCCAAGGCCGGCCTGCTCAACCACTCCTACCCGCTGGGGCACACCCACCGCCACGTCCACGCAGCAGCTGTCTGGTCCGAGGCCTTCCACGTCCCGCCGCCGGCGTCTCGGATTCGCGCCGCCGGCGATCGCCGATGGACATGTGCTGCGAGTCCGCCATGGCCGCCCGACTTCGCCGGCCGCGCGCGACGCCGTCGTCACCCGAGCGAGGGGACGCGTCGGTCGATCGGCGGCGCCACCGCCGCCGACCACGGACCCGTGGCGTACTGTGTGTCTCGTTCGACCTTCGTGACTCGTGACTCGCCGCTCAATCCCACGCGCCGGCGCCGGGATTGGCGCCGGCGGCCCGCTGCCGGATCCCCTTCCTCCCTCCTTCCCCCTCTCCCGAAATGACACGGCGCGCTGCACTCGTCTCTCTGTCGCTCCCACGCGCTGCGCTGGAATGGGCGCCAGCGGCCCGCTGCTGTAACAGAACCTTCCAAATTATAGGGCCCACATGTACTAATTATCGGTACGACGACCTTTAATAGCCACATATGTGCACCCATAACCTGAAAAGTACTATTAACTATTCCAACCAGGATCCGTTACGAGGTCATTGCAGTATTACAACAGTTTTCATACATAATCAGAGTAAAACAGCGGAAGACTTATATTACAATAATTTTACAACCATTTATCTAATACCAGTTTTACAATATATAAGTAGGAGTAGCAGAAAGTTTATTACATATCTCTCACTAACAGACCCAGCCCACGGGTCTCACTTCTCACTCATCGTCACTATCCTCCTGATGGATCGTCATGCAACACGGTCCTGTGCAGACATGACTACCTGGTCCTGCAACATGGGTTAACAAACCCTGAGTACGGGAGTACTCAACAAGTCTTACCCGACTAAAGAAAATAGGAAAAGACTCAGGAATGCTGGTCTAATAGGATTCAAGGTAAGACTTTTAGCAAGAATCAAGGACTCTTTTTGCAGAAAAGCTTACTAGGAGTGAGTCCTTACTTTCAATATTTTAATCCCAATTAAGTTTCTAACTTACTCTAGGTGATCTTACACTAGAGCACACACTTCTTGGATATTCCATCACTTAATCCATCTCCTCATAGTTCCATAATTAATCTACGATGTAAGGGGGAAACCAAGTCTCCATGTCCGAGAAGCACGGCGATTTCGAAATCGATTAACCCAGCTGGGAAGTTCTTTCCACACGACATATGTAGCACTTAAGCTTGCATATATCAACCCTTTCTTGGATACTCAAAACGGAACCGCGTCCTACGCCACCCGAGAGCACAGTACACCTCACACCTTGGGAATCTAACCCACGGGCATCCAGGACTTTAACCCACGAGTGTACACGCTACTCCCGCCATCTCTCCACTCCGGTCTTGCGCGGTTATGCGTTTCGATTTGACACCCCCGAGATCGGGCTTACTAGAGTATGTGGTCGAGTACTAGATTCGATCGTCCCGGGCGACGCCCGCACAGGCGTGCCATTGGTCAAAAGACCTCAGCGCAGATTGCGTTCCAAAGTCTCAATCCACATTGCTTACAACGAACGGTCCTTAATCGACAAGCCGGAAATACTACACTGAAACTCCATTCTCGGTGCAAATCACCCGACCGGTCTCAAATTCAACACCATATCCCAAAGTATGGTTTCATCATATAACATCCTTGTTCATCAAATGCCCATTCGGGCTATCATAAGAGACTTGTCACATTTTGACTCAAAAGTCTACCTAATTTAGCATGGCTAAGCATTTCTAAGCATTTTACCAAAACGGGCTATCAAGGTAGATATCGAAATAATCAAGGATGGATAATGCATCAATTAGGTTATCACATAACTCCTATCACCTAATGCGATATAAAAAGCAAAGGTGATGTAAAACTTGTAAAACACAAGGAACGTTTAAATGAACCGGGCTTGCCTTGGTTGTGAAATAACCCGACTCGACGATGGATCACAATAATCAGAACTCGGATCAACAAGAAAACCCTCTTCGGAAGCTTGATCAACGATCTCTCGATCACTTTCGTTCACTATACGAAAGAATAACATATGCTTTACATGATGCCGTGTATATAAACATGATGTGCGAGAGTGCATGAAACGATAAACACTTAAGTACAACTTTCCTTCACGATAAAGTTGCAACCCAACAAAACCAACTTGTTGAACTACTCTACGAGATATCATCACCATTGCCTAAGGAGTTCTCAAGGACCATTTGATAGTGATATGGTTTAGGGTTCACTAAATAATCCAAAATTCACCCAAAACCCTAGGTTATAAGACATTAAACAAATTATTTAACACATGAAATAATAGAGCATAAAATAATAAATATTTTAACTTTCTTTAAACAAGCTCAAAATTTTTGTACAGGTAGATCATGTCATAAAACAGTGTCAAAATAATTTTCATGATTTTTGGATAAATAGAATAATTATTAAAAATCAAGGAAGATGCATTTTTCAATTAAAATTTGTATTTTTAAATCATGCCCAAACTATTTAGAATTCAAGTTTCATAATTTTCCTAGATAGTAAATACGATGGGAAGGCTACACAAAAATTTTCATGATTTTAGAACCCATATTTGAATTTATATGAAATTTGGAATGTCGGACACTATTCAAAAAAATAAAATTGAATAAAACATTTCATAAATGAAAAAGGGTTTCGGGTTGAATTTGGCCCGACATCGCGGCACGGCCTGGCAATCGTTCATGGCCTCGCTCGCGTGCATGATGGACTCGCCCGCTATGAACGGTGTGACGAACCGCCCGTTGGAACGGTGTTGGGCGGGCCGGTGGAGCGATAATGTGCCCGGCTCATTATCGTTGATGTTGGCCCTACCGAGGTGAACTCGCCGGCGACGACGCGGTGGTGCTCACCGCAAGATGGTGGCGCGCCGCCGCGTTCAGCGTCGGCAGTGGACCAAATGAAAAACGGAAAGAAGGAGGGCGGCCGGGAGCTCACCGCGATGCTTGGACACGAAGTCGGTTTGGGACGGGGACGCGACGGAGCTAGGTCACCGACGACGACGGCGGGCGGCGGCTCATACTCGGCGTTCCGTACGTCGGGGCTTTGGCTAAGGGAAAAGACGAGTCGATCACGACTACATCATCAAGATGGAGGGAAAACACGAGGAAGTGCAAGCAAAAGCTCACCGGAGCGAGCTGTCGGCCGGAGGTCGAGGGCGGCGGCGCTTCCGGCCGGACTCCGGGAAGACGGCGACGCAGCGGCGTTCCGATGGCGAGGGGCTGCGGAAGCGGGCTCAATCGAAGCTCAAGGATGTTGCGAGGCTGCTGGCTAGCTGGTTTTGGCGAGAGGGCTCGACGACGACGACGACGACGGGCGGACGGGACGAGCGATTCCGGCGGCGGTTTTCGAAAAAGAAGAAAAACGGCGACCCTCGGCGCCCTATTTATAAGAGGGGAAGGTCGGACAGGTGGGCGACGTCGCGAAGCTCCTCGGCCGGTCGGTTTCGCGAGGACGGCTGTGGGCGGCGGCGCGGCGCTGGCGGCGGCGGCATCCAAGGATTGGGTCGAAAGCATCGTAGCGGAGAAACCCTAACTTTGAATTTGTCAAATTACTCTCAAAATTTGAACTAAACTTGAAAATCTCCAAAAACAAAGTTTGCTTAAAATTTCAAGATCTACAAATTTCATAATTGGAACATTTTCAAATTCGGCCTGGTAATTGAACTTTTTTGAAATGGGGTCAAAAAGTAGGAAATTTGAATTCAAAATTACTTTTAAAATTATGTAGAAACTTGAAAAACTTTGTACATATCTTTTGTTCATCATAACAAAATCTACAAACTAGCTTTTGGAAATTTTATCAAATTTTGCTTAGATTTTGAAATAGAGAAAAGGGGGTAATTAGGGTTTTGTCGAATTCAAAATTACTTTAAAATTTTGAACTAAACTTTGAAAACTCAAAATACCAACTTTGCTCAACTTTGAAAACTCTACCTTTTCCCTTTTGTGACCACCCTCAAATTCTTGATAAATTTTGAATAAAAGAAAAGGGGACAAACTAGGGTTTCAAATCGGGGTTTCCGACAAGGGGGTAACTTAGGAATCCGATTCTTTCGCGTCTTTTCGACCGACAACGTAACCAAACATAAAATAAACTTATTTTAGTTCAATGCAACACATGGTGGGCTAAACATGCATGCTTTGCAATGATCATGATGACATGTCATATTTTAGTAATAGTAACACCGGGGGTGTTACAGCCGCCGGCGCTTCCTCTCCTCCTTCCCCCTCTCCCGAAATGAATGGTATTTGCACAGTTCCTCGACCGCGGGCCTCGGGGGGGCGCCCGCCGCCTTCGATTTCGAGAACCCGCTGGATTGCGCCGGGCGGCCACACGCTTGAGCTCGAGGTGTTTCGCTTCCCCGCCGCATGCTCATCGGTTTTTTTTTTTTTTAGGTTAGCGTTCGACGGTTGACAAGGCCCATTTACGTGTTGGGCCAAATTAGGTACACAATTTTTTTTTTGGGTCGAGCAACATTTCCAATTTTTTGTTGGGCCGAGCAACAAATATTCTTTAACCTCAACTGGTTTAGATTATATCGTCACCCAACGCGTATATGTTCTATTTGTACCTCATTAATTTTAGCTTGGTTACTTAACTTTGCTAAAAAATATTTTAACAAGGGAACAATTTCATTGATACTAGTAGCATGAGGCTACTATCAGTTGGTACAAGTTACACATGTAATTCTGCAGCAATAGAGAGCTATTGCAGCTGCTTGCATGACGCTCACCTTAGCATTCTACTCGAAAACCATCGGTAGAGGTAGTAGAGATATTGAAAGCACTTTTGGCTAAGCGATGTGCGGTTGTATTGAGGCGTGGGCAGCCACCGCTTTGCGTAAAGTACATTTCTAGCCTGCCTTTCTCATTTCTCTTTTTCCAAAGTTGTCTCCTTTCCTTAATGATGTATGCATCAATTGCTTTCCTCAACTCCACAACATCCAAAAAAAAAAAAAAAAAAAAAAAAAAAAAAAAAAAACTCCACAACATCCGCAAAAACCATGCCCAACTTAAAAATAGGTCTTTGTCATGTCAACATCGCCCGGATAATTTTGAAATTGAAATTGATTGTTTTGCGTCACCATGTATTGTAGGAAAAATGAGATGTGTACCCCCCCCCCCCCCACCCCACCCCCCACACACATACCATCTTCGCCATTGTATACATCTAATTCTTGTCCAAGTGGCTAACTCCTTCCCTTTAGTGTTAGCCTCTTCATCATCTATTAACATGACATCCACATTTTGACAGAATAAATGTTCTCTAAATGTATGGGCCTTTTGGCCCCTCTAGTTTCATAAAAAATAAGGTCTCTAAACACTTGTCAAGCATTGAGACTTAGATTGTGTCATTCGGATGCATAATTTAATACATGTAAATTTCGCGAGACCTGAAACACAAACATTGCTATGAAGTTGAAAGGAGCTGTTTAATTTTTAATGTTGGAGTAGTTAGAAGGACAAAAGTAACAATTAATTATATTATTTTTACTTCGAAGGACAAGCTGTATAAACTCAAAGCTTAGTTGTTTCATTCTTCGTGGTCTTTCCCATGTAAACATCCAGATACCAGGAAAAGCTCCAAAATGTACTTTTAGTAGCAGCTAGTTTCTATTATATAGAGCCAGGTAGCCCTTCTTTGCCCCCACATATGGTCGTAGACACCATCAAGGTAGAGAGATTGTTGAGTGGTCGAATTCAACTATGGAATTAGCCCTGCTGTAAGCCTTTTTCCATAGTAGTTGGATGCTTTTTTTTTTTTTTTTTTTCTAAAATATGTTTTAAATGCAGCGAAATTAATTAAACTTACGTGTTATACAGGACCTTGACTTCACAACCGAAGGAGAATTCACCTTAGAGCGAGGCGATTCAAGATACTATCGCCAAATTTATTTCGAAGGAGATCTTGCACTCAGATGGCCTGTTTCATCACCATGATTCAACAACAAACTAAGATGATTGTTAAATTCCACCGTCCATCATATGTATTCTGGATTGTATGCGGAGAATATTTGCTTATGTTAGAACACAGTTTGGACTTGTTCTGTTAGAATAGTGTGGCCTTTGAAAAATTGAACTTTGAATGATCAGTGATGTGTTAGAACTGTGGACTAGCTATGGATTATATGTGTTTTTTCATTTATGGAGAGTAATTAAACTTTATTCTGTGTTGTATTTGTGTTATGTATTGATTTTGTGTAGTAATGTATTATTACAGACGCGTATGTGTATGAGTGTCTGTATCGCAATTGTTACTGCAGACGAGTACGAGGTAAGCTCGTTTGTAGTCAAGGTTTATTACCGACGCGTCTTCTTTGTATCACAGACGCGTCGTGGTTTTATCACAGACGGATGCTTACAAGCACGCTGCGTCTGTATTATAATCTTATCACAGACGCGTAAAGACACGTCTGTAATAGAAGCTTATCACAGATGTCTTATGACAGACGCGCCCCGTGCCCGTCTATGATGATTACCCCAAAGCAACGTCTATAAAGAGAAAGAGTCTAAACAAATGTCCCTCATTTTTCCTTTTTGTCTAGTATGTGAAGCTGTTTTGACAAAAATGAGTTCTAAAACTACATTAGCTTCATCGAGAAAGGTGTTGGTGAAGGTGAAACTTTTTTAAAAAAGAGAACTTAATCAGTAAAGGCGAGCTGTGTCTAATTTTGAATGGGATGAAATGAAATGCACTTTTTCTTAGACAGGGGAAGTACAAAGGCTTCTGTAGCACTTTTCGTTTGTATTTGGTAATTATTGTCCAATCATAGACTAACTAGGCTTAAAAGATTCGTCTCGCACTTTTCAACCAAACTGTGCAATCAGTTTTTTTATTTACCTATATTTAATGCTTCAAAAATACGCTACGAGATTTGATGTGACGGAGAACTGTAGCACTTTTTGGATTCCTGTATCAGCAACTGAACACCCCCATTGTACGTTTGCAATGTGCATGCAGGGTTTGGGTTTCTGACGACCACACCGTTTCGCCTCTTCCGTATCCATACTGTAGGTGCCATCAGCATAGCAGCGCAAAGATTTCAGAGTGTGCGCGGCCCGGGGAACACGGACTGGCCACAGTAAAATTTCGAAAGGTACAGTCTACTGATAAGTGAAAGCTCTAGCTAGAGAGCAGTGCTAGGCGCCCTAGGTCCTCGATCTGTTTTGTCTTGGCTCAGCTCAGCTCAGGGGTCATCAGGGCTGCTGCAGGCCGCGCAGCAGGCGAACCCTGCGCACACACGTACTATACTGACTGCTCCGTCCATCTCTCTCTCGCGCGCGTTTGGCCAGAGCAAAAGGAATCCGGGCAACTGGGCAAGGCATCCGCGCGGCAGCGAGCTAGAGGGATTTCCGTGGGCATTGGCAGGATCCGACCGATCCAGCCAACAGCTGGTACTGCTCCAGTGCTCCTCTTCGCATACTACAGTACTGAACTCATGTGCAGGCCCCATAAGAGATTCCTCCGTTCCACTGTACATTGCCAAAAATAGTCCTGTACATACATGGTTCTCACTATTGGAAACTATATATATACAAGTCAAATTGGGACACATGAAATACATTAGTTTTGTGATTCCGTCTGAGACCTTTGGAGATTTCTGCCCATATATCATGTTAATTTTGGAGGTACATATACATATATTACTTCCTTCTTCTGTGATTCCATCAAGTTCTAAATCTGTTGGTACACTTGAAGAGGAGCTATCAATATAGCTTGATTTCTGAAACTAAAGAGCAATGGAATTACTTCAAAGTTCAAACCGTAAGTGTTTTTAATAAGCAAGCTTAAAATTGCAGTGCTTTTTAATTAGCAAGCCTTCTGCATAGCAAAAAGAAACCTAGACAATATGTACAAAAAGAACTTATTAGGATATGCTTGATCTTATGGCCAACACTGCTATGTATATTTGGTTCTATGGGTTGATCTATATATCTCCACTTCATTTCTCGTAAACGTAATAAATTACTCTATCTTATAATAGGGACCGATCGGTTGCATTCTTGCTATACGTATCTGCAACCACGGTACTACCACTGAATTGATTAATTTGTAGCAACAGGGGATTTTTGGATAGAGACGGCTCAATCAAGAGCCGTATCTATAGAGCATCTACAGCCGCCTTTAAAAATACTGGCGCTAGTAGTACGTGAGTAGCTAGCCGCAGCTAGAGAAAGAGTAGTACAACTGATAGGATGCAATCACAGACACAACAAAAGCACACTAAAATGGATCCAAACCACGAAAACTTCTCATTCATATATTGTACTCCCTCCTTTTCCAAATTATAATTCGTTTGACTTTTTCATCCCCAAGTTTGGCCACTCGTCTTATTTCAAAAAAAAATTTGTGCAAACATAGTCAAATTTAAGTCATTCTTAAGGACCTTTGATTAATAAAGTATGCCACAACAAATGTTGAGATATTTTGAACAAATTTTGTCAATAAGACGAGTGGTCAAACTTATGTTTGAAAAAGTCAAACGAACTACCAGTTTTGGACTGAATCCATCAAAACTGATCAAGCAGCTCAATACCCAGCCACACTCATCGATCACTTCTTTATTCAAGTTCACAGCCAAGTTTCATATCTACTGAAAGTACATATTTTCTTCTTAAAGTAAAACATATATAATTGTTAGTTTTAGAGCAAGCACACATGATACTATACGGATACTGATTCTTTCTTTTCTTTTCTTTTTTGCGAGGGATACGGATAATGGATTAAAAGAGATTATGAAGTGTGTCATTTATTTTAGAGTACTAGTATGTCATATGACTCATCATATATGAAAATTTGGCCTATGATAATACCGCATAGAACTAGTATGTATTCCTTACGTATGAACTTCATCAGATGATTTCATGACAAGACAAGAGATAAAATAGGCACATCCATACATGGTCGAAGGCCACACAAGAAAATTAATTAGCCTACAAGCTAGTAGTAGCACTGGCCACACAGAAATCACACACCAAACCCAGATCTCTGCTGACAAGACTTCACTCTTGCATGGTCCATTATTAATTTTTAGATTGCAAATACTTGTATGCAGATCGAATGCAAGTTTAAATGTTCATATAACTATTCCTCATACATACATAAATCATGAAATCACATACTTAATAGTACTAAGGAACATATATAGTGGAAAAGTCTTTCAGAAAGACACGGCTCAGGTTAAGTAGACTTACCAGCAGCCTTCGCTAGCTACCATATGCTGTAGGAAAACAGCAGATTATTTTTTTGAGCGTAAGTGAAAACACCAGATTTCATGGTGTGTTCATCAGCTCACAACGCAGAGACGGACCCCAATGATATCGATCCGTACGTTATCTAGAAAATGCATACTCGGTGCCAGAAATTAACCGACCCATGATCGACGAGCTAGCCCTGCATCCCTTGCAAAAGGCCGCCGGCGCCGTGGCGTAGTCCAGGAGGCCGATGGCCGGCGTCGCCAGACGGGGCTCATAGGCGAACACCCTGAACCCGGCAACTCCCGCGGCGTACGGGTACGGGCACGGCGGCGCCCACCGCCACTCGTCGCGGCGCGAGTCGAACACGAGCACGGGGCTCGCAGGTCCGCGTGGCGCCAGCACCACGAAGTCGCCGTGCGCCGCGCACTCGAACCCGCGCCCGCCCTCGGCCAACGCAAACTGCGCGTGCACGTCGGGCGGCATCCGCGCCATCTCGGTCCACGCCCCGTAGCTTCCGCCGGCTGCGACTCCACCGTGCCCGGCGCGCAGCGTCCACACGCGCACGCTCCGTGGCACGCTGAGGCGGCTCTTCTCGACGGCGGAGACCAGCGCCACCTTCGCCTCGCGTTCCTTCCCGCCGCCGAGCTCCACGAGAGCCGGCGACCGCAGGAACCTCCTCATCGGCGGCTGCACCTTGCTCCAGACGTTGGTCGCCACGTCGAACACGAGCACCGCGAACGGCGACGAGCTCATGCAGTAGAACCTACAACAGGAAACCAGTAGAGCTCCCATGTAGTCAGTTTGATCTCATGCCATTGCAAGTGCCGTGTGCTCATGTGATGCATCAAAATGCATGGACAAATTACGCGCGCGCGTACACACACACGTGCGCTTGAGGATAGCTTTGATTACCTTCCAGAGGCGAAAGCCATGCCGGCGCGGGGGTCGAGGGAGGAGAGGCGGGGCAGGATGGAACTCGGGGCCCAGAAACCGGAGGGCGGGACGGAGGCGGCATCGGCGACGAACGTGTCGGCGGAGATGTTCTTGACCGCGAAGGGGGACACAAGGTCGTCGCCAGCGACGACGGCGATGAAGGAGGTGGGTCCGGCGGCGAGGCCGACGGTGGGGGAGAGGCGCGCGGTGGGACAGATCGGCAGCGGCGCGAGGAGGCGCGTGATGGGGTTGACGAGGAGCAGCGTCTTGTGGCCGGACGCGTCGGACAGGAAGGCGAGGAGGCCCGCGGACGAGGCCGCCGGGGAGAACGCCTGGTGGCCAGCGCCCGGCGCGGGCAGCGGCAGCGGGAGGCGGGACCAGGCGGAGGGCGCCTGCCTGGTGGGGTCGAGCAGGAGGAGGTAACCCGCGGAAGGGACGGCGAAGGCGAAGAAGGGGAGGTGCGGGGAGAGGAGGAGGTGAGAGTGGAGGAACGGCGACGAGTAGATGAGGTTGCAGAAGCGGCGGCAGGCGGCCCGGAGGCGGAGGAAGGACGGCGTCGGTAGGCACGCCAGCACGCGGTCCACCAGCGGCTGCGGCAGCCGTCCCCACACGCGGGGGTCCATGTCCACCGTCTCAGACGAGGAGGAGGACGACGACGAGTGGAGGCGCAGAATGTAGTGAGGGTGGTGGTGCATCATGCTGCCCTACGCTCGCTCGATCTTCTCTTGGATCGGATCGGAGTACGTGGGAGCTCCAAGTGTGAGAAGCTTGCAACTACAAGTCTTCAGGTGTGAAGTGTGGACTGGAAGCCATGAAGTAGCTGGAGAGAGTGGTAGCAAATGATATGCAGCAGGATATGCTGATGAGCCGAGGGATTTCATGTGAGCCCTCTGCGAGGTTGCAGGGGCAAACGGGCAGAAAAGCTGGTTGGAACGGAATCGAGAATATGATTGGAGATCCCAATCGATGGAGTATAGTGATAAATGAGTCTGCACATTTCTCTTCTAAATTCAACCAATTATGGAGAATGTTAGTTTACTTTTTTGCTGTAAACTTTTGGGCATGATAGCTGGCCCCCGGGGTAGTCATTGAGCGCCCATTTGGACGATGGAGGTGTGACAAAATTGCCTAGATCAGGGAGATTGATTTCCTGGAGAGACGATGTCTGAGAGGTTCCAGCCATAAAGCGCACAAAAGCTGGATGGAATGAATCTCCCACAACCGCTCACACCATGAGTTCAAGCAACACCGAATGATCTCCAAGCTTCTCAATCACCACAAAGCCGTCTAGCTAGGTGCATGGCAGCACGAACTCTCACTGGACCCAACCAAGCCTAATGAGAAGATTGGATGCACACATGCTACTCCCTATACACTAATGATGTCCTCAATCTTACGATTATCAAATCTCACAGCCTCAATAGGCTCTTGTCTCCCTTGCTCTAAAATGAATGCTCTCAGTTACGCAAATGAGCAAGAGACCTCAAATGAACGGGGTGGAGTATAATTACCTCACACACACAAGTCATGGTCGTTACACACGAAATTAGCACTTTTATGTTGCATTGGGACGCACCGATGCATTGCATCGGACACGTCCGATGTACCTCCAAGGGCTACAAACAATTAACATTGTCATAGTTCACATCGAACGCAGCATGTGTCAGCATTGGATGACACATCCGATGTAGAAAAAACCTTTCTTGACGTATGAAACCGTGCATCCGATGCAGCGCCCAATGCAATGACGCTGCAGGATGACACGTCACCCCGAAGACCAGCACGTCCGATGTGATTTGTTTCCATCATCGGATGCAATCTGAAACAAACCATTGCGCTAAAGATTGCATCGACGCATGAACCCTAACGCCATATGCACAGAATGGAGCCAAACCTTCGCGAATCAAGAACTTTTCATAACAGAGTTTGTTCCACTTGATCTCGGACTACCTCCGAGCTACCTTCGCCAAATCGAGAACTTTCTAGAACCCTAGTTGCTTCTTTATCTTGGAATGACACTATTAGTTTGAAGGCACCACTCCCTCCAAGAGTCCAGGAGGCTGCAAATGGGATCTACATCAAATTCTCCATAAAGAGGAGCCCTAACTCTCAATTGGTAGAGATTAATACATCTACTTTGTTCAGTGCAATCTTATGATCTGTTTGGCTATTTAGAAATGAAGCGATTGTTGATAAAAAAAATGGTCATGCTCTTATTTACAAATTGTTTTTAGGCCAACCCATTTTTGTAACGGCCCCGAGAGAAGAAGAATAACAAACCTTATTTAAATTAGTGTTTAATCAGTTTTCCCTTTGTTTGTTTTCACTTTTTGAGTGCTTAAAACAGAGAAGATGGTGGGTTTTTAATAAGAATTGGTTGTGCGCTGGAATATAAATTCTTATTTCTAAAAAAAGAGACACTTAGATGACATCTACAAGCTCTAGTTAGTGACAAAGATAAGTTTCCGGCTTCCGCACTAAATTATTTTAGTGATCATGTACAAGCTAATTAAGCTTAAGATCGTTTATGCTAAGTTCTACTTCAAAAGATATTTCTAGCTTCACCGGCTCCAGTTCTCTGAACAAGCCATAGCAAAAAAAAAGGTCTTAACATAGATCTTGAATACTGCCCCACCCTTTACTAATTCTTACTAATTAGTACTAGAGAAATATGGACCCAAATTAAAAACACTTGTGTAGTAGTAGCATTATTGTAGCAGGGCAGCCCTGGTGTGGTGTCTAGCCCTTGAAGGACCTAGGGCTAGCTACTCGAATTGACGTGAGTAGCCAACACAGAAGCATCAGCCTTTCCTTCAAAAAGCACAGAGAGAGTGAGGGAGAGGGATCGACTGCAGAGAACGTGAGCGCATGCGTGCGTTCTGTGAAAACTGAAAACTCAGAAGCCTGCAGGATGATCAAGTTGACGGCCACGCCACACCACAGCCATAGCAGCAGGCCAGGCAGAGGCAGCCCACCCGGCACCCGGCACCGGCGCACCAAAACATCATGCGATTTGTCTGATATACCATTCCCATTCTCGCGTCGCTGTCGCGGCGTTGCGTCCCTGTTTCCATTTTTGTCCAGTAATGCGCCCTTTCTGAAATGCCGCTGCGCTTAGTAGTAGCTTGCACATCATCATCTATTATAGCTTGCTCGGCAGTTCATGGCACTCCGGGCTTGATCCTGACACGCATAAATGGATGGATGGATGGGTACAGTTCGTGCTTGTCAGGCGTGAGATTTGTTTGGTAGTACTGTAGTACACGCTAGGAGAGGAGTATAGCCGTATAGGGAAATTAAGCCGCAAATTTGTTTGGTATTTAAATAGACTGGAAAAGTGGACCTTCCATTTTTGTAATTCAATACGTGCATGCCTAACAATTTGTACTAGATTATTCATACAAGATTCAGTATTTTGGAATCATATGTAATAAATCTCTCTTGTTGTTGTATAGTATGTGAAATAGAATATAAAAGGTTTCAATCTAAATGTGTAACCTCTGCCAAACGATTTTGAACCTGCGGTGGTATCATTCTCGGTTCATAAGCAACAAACCAACAGACTGAATTTTAAAATTAACCAGGGCCTTGTTTAGTTGGGCAAAAAATTTGCTCAGAGCATTGTTTGAACTCATGTAGCACATTGTAGCACATTTCGTTTGTTTGTGGTAACATTGTCCAATCATGGACTAACTAGGCTCAAAAGATTCGATCTCGTCATGTACAACAGAACTGTATAATTAGTTAATTTTTTACTTACATTTATTGCTCTGAACATATGTGTTTTGATGTATTTAATGTGATGTGATGGAGAGAGAGTCTAAAAACTTAGAAGTTGGAGGCAAAAACTTGCCCAACTAAAACGAGGCCAGGACCCGACAATTTCTGGATTGTTTTCTAGGTACATTGAAACGGTGTAGCCTTAGACTCTCAGTATGTTCATTAGTTATTCTTATTCCAAAATAGTTCCTATACCGCGCTATACGCATATACTCCTACTCTACTTTGTTATTGTTTCGATCATACATACCATCTATCAGTTGTCATCAAGCCATGGTCATACATTACTTCATTGTCACCTAGACGTACAGCCGTACAGGCATCCACCGGTGCATTCGTATGTCATCGCATAGCTACACTTCTTGTCATCGCATAGCTACACTTCTTGTCATCGCATAGCTACACTTCTTTACATAAATACAATTCTAGCACAATACTATGGTGTAGTACGACAAGTTCGATTAATTATAGATAAAAAACTACCAATATTTATGTTATCAAATATATTATTAGATTCATTATAAATATATTTTTTACTAAGTTAATTTGAAGTTAGAAGATGTAGCTAGGCTCTAGCTGCAACACTGGCAGTCATAGCTTAGCATTGCTGTACGTACGGTGCAGTGGCTACTCGACCGATCGTTGTCTCTCTTTCTAGCTGCTACGCTCGCGTGTGAGATACTAGAGATACAGTACACAGATGCTGGCTGACACACTAATAACGTACACGTACGTACATGTGCTTCTCCATCCGGATCCCTGG
This sequence comes from Hyparrhenia diplandra, assembly GCA_015847255.1. NCBI lineage: Eukaryota > Viridiplantae > Streptophyta > Magnoliopsida > Poales > Poaceae > Hyparrhenia > Hyparrhenia diplandra. Next base: position 113,954 of record JADLZK010001116.1, read on the forward strand.
AAACCAGCACATCCGTACGCATGATATTTGAGATATCTTTGTCGCAGCAGCAAATGCAGCTACCAGAGTACAGCTTTTTCGTGTCGGCCACAAACCATCAGGAATAGGCTGAAAACCGTCGGGAATTGTATTCGACGGGCAGCCGACGAGGAATCGGCCGTCAGGAGCAGGCGGACAGGAAAAATGAACCTTTCCTGACGGCCTGCCATCAGGAAATAATTCCCGACGGAATTTCGACAGCCACTCTTTGACCCCTGAATCCAGCCAGCATGTTGCCGTCGGGGAATCAAACCGACAGGGAACAAATATACACCACAAAATTCCAATTTAATATACTGCAACCATTAACCCAGCTAAATATAGCTGATTTCACTCCGAAGTCAGTCAACATGTACAAATCGAACTCATTGTCCATCAAAAAATACATTATTTATCACATTCACATGTCATCCAAATTCAAATAGCTATCATTGATTACAACAAGTCTATCATTGATTACAAGTACAATCTGTAGCAATATCTGAAGTCACAAGATTGCATAATGCAACAACAGAATGTGGCTTTTAGCACGGGTTACAGACTTGACCTCCTACAATTACCACATTACCATCTGCAAGTAAAGAAGAATTAGCTTGGTCAGGCACATCCACAACTATGCAAAGGTCAGAAAGATCACTAAAGTAATTCCTATACAAGCAAGCTAATGAAGTATTGTAACACCTATAGAAAAACAACAGAGTATAAGTATTTTTGCTACACTATGCTGCATGACTGACATATATATATTAAAGACAGTATAGAGAAGCATGACTGACATCCTGCATACTAGAAACTGCCAGTCTCCCCGCTTATGGTTATCAAGAAATTTCTGTGTGAATTTGCAAGGCAACAATGTATAATCCCCTTGTAAAAAGATCTGGAAAACAAAAAGGTACAGAGTAAACAAAAAGATCTGGAGAACTTCAATGAATGGCACCTCAGTATGACTTCTAGTTAACTAGACTAAAGGCTAACTAGTGAAGTTGGAACTTGAACTGAAGCAATGCAACAGGATGAATTTGCTAGGTGTCCACGGCTATGAGTTTGCTGCAATAAAATAAAATAAAATTTATTAGATCAGATATTTGCTTCAACATGCCATATACGTATATTGGTTACAAATTTATCTTAACCTTCAATCTAGTTGTATATTAATCAAACAAATTTGAGAAATCCAACAAATATGCTAGAGTCGACTGGCCACTAGTTTTTTTACTTGCCTCATTCCAATAAATCAATATTGATCAATATTTTGCACATTGGTATTTATATCTGCCTCCTCAATTAATAGTCAAGGCCATCTGCAAGTACAGAGACTATTAAAGCACTGCATAATCCATCTAGTTATGTACAGCAATATATAGTTGCAAAATAATTAATATGCTTAGAACTGGAATTTATACAAATGCAAGTCCTGACTGTGCATAATATTGACTGTGTATATATTAAAAGGGCATAACAAGAGCAAGAGTACCACCAGAACAGCCAAGTTGTCCTTGTTTGCTTCTGCAACTCTCGGTAATTAAGGAACACTTTTGCTTTGACATTCTACATGAGTTACACAAAACTGCATCAAGGTGATTTTTCCCATGTATGTGACTGTCGTTTTTCTTTTAATCAATGAAACAATAGCTAAGTTATCACACAAAAGTATACTTGGAAAGAAATATCAGTCCAGATCTGAGAGGGAGATTGGGAGAGAGAAGCAGGGCACCTTATGCAGATCGGGAGGGGACCGGCGGGCGGCACGGGCGTCGGGGAGCCCTAGTGGCGAGGATGGTGAGTGCGTGGACAGCCCCTTCGAGGGCGGCAGTGGCGAAGTCATGGGGATCTCGTCGGGGTGGAGTCGGCCGGCGGCGCGGGCGCCAGGGAGCAACCTTGGGATGGTGGCGACGCGGGAGACGGAGATCCCCTCGCCCGGCGGCGTGGGTATGGTGGATCCACCTCGGGGCGGCCGCCGTCGGCAGCGCGGGCGTGGGGAAAAACTTCCTCGGGACAGCGCCGGAGTCGGAGATCCACCTCGAGGCGGCGTCTACGGCAGGGCGACCGTGGGGGTCCCCTCGGGGTGGGCGGCGCGGGACGACGGGATCTCGCTTGGGGGGCGGGCGGACGGGGGAGAGCGGGACCGGAGGTGCGGACGGGGAGAGCGCGACGGACGGGAGGAGGCGCGCGGGGGATCCCGGAGTGTGGGATGGCAGCGGGGGCGGAAGGGAGGCGCGCTGCCGCCAAGCGCGATGGGTGAGTCCGCGGGCGGCCGGCGGCGGCGGGATGGGAATTGGGGAAAGATTGCTAGGGTTCTGGGGGGATGTCTCGCGTGTGGGTCATAACGTTTTGACGGGCCTCGGCGGGCTTCTTGGCGCGCCACTGAACGCCCTCACGCGCGAATATATTTTTCGGGGGCGGTAAAAGGCGGAAAAACTGTGTTTCCGTCGGTTTGAATGATTCCCGATGGCTATATAGAAACCGACAGGAATTATTTTGCCATTCCCGACGGGAATTACGGACCGACAGGAGTTATTAGACATTCTCGACGGTTTTCGACGAACCGGCGGGAACTTACTTAAAACCAACAGGAATTTTTCTGTAGTCTGGTATATGCATTCACAGAGAGCCGGGACGACTGGGAGACAAGAAGGAACGAACTTTTTATTTTGCTAAAAAAGAGGCAGAATCTTGGCAGTTTTTCTTTTGCTAAAAAAGAGGCAGAATCTTGGCGTAACCATGGGGTGTGTTTAGATCCCAGATTTCTCTCCAAATTCCACTATGTAAAATGAAGATTCTCCATCACATCAAAATGCGGCACATGTATTAAGTACGAAATGTAGGTAAAAAAATAAACTAATTACACAGTTTAGATGTACATTGCGAGACGATTCTTTTGAGCCTAGTTACGCCATGGTAGGATAATATTTACCACTAACAAACGAAACGTGCTACAGTATACGATGTGACATACATGTCCCATCCATCCAAAATTTTGGACCTGTGTAGTAGGAGTACTGGATTGTGCAAGTCCTGCAGGCAATCCGGCCCGTGACTAACCTGCTGTCTGATTCCCGAGCTGGAGCGCGCCTGGACCTGGAGATTGCAGCAGGTTGTGCGTGTCTGCCACGAAGGAGATGGTAGCTGTTTACTAGACATCAAGTTTGAGTTTACCTGCTTTTCTGATTCATCCAAAGAATACGATTGTCACAGTACAGGATCGGCCCCGTGAGGAGGAGGGCAGGGCGGCCCAATTGGCCCAGCCGCCCCCGAGGGGGCGGGCGTGCAGCCAGGGGTGGCTGCCGCCACCGCCGGCACCTTCCCAGCCTCCCCACGTCATCGTCGAATCGGATTAGAATTATATGACTTTTGTTTGAAGGAGATATTTTCAATCTATAAGAAGTCTCCTATTAGGAAAAGAATAAGAGTTTGCTTGTAATAGGTATTCTGAAAATATAAGCAAATCTTTAGAGATTGCTTGAGATACAAGTTTTATATATAGTAGGGCTATATAAACAAGGAGGATGTAATCTTTTAGGGACAAACAAATAAAAGAAAATATTCCCCGCTCTTGCTCTCCAGCCCTAGCCCCGCCCCACCCCTGCCAAGCCTGCCAAGACGCCATTTGCTTTCGTGTCACCGCCGCCCCCCCCCGTCGCGGCTGTGACAACGATTCTAACCTATTACATACGTTGCTGCGACATCAAGTTTGAGTTTAGATAGAACAATTTATAGAGGTGTATAAGCCCAAGCTTTTATATATATTTAAACGAATTTGTAAAAATGAGCACAAATATTTATAAAACTAAATAAACACATTATGAAAATGTATTTTTGTGGCATATGTGATGATACTAATTTGATGTCACAAATCTATGTGGTCTTTTTTATAAATTTGATTAAATTTAAAATTTTAACTCAAGACAACTCTAGAATTTGATTTAATCAAAGACATAGATAGTGCCCAAGTTAAAATAACTTAAACTGAACTAACTATGCGTAAAAAATATCAATATTTATGATATCATTACATTTGCCAGGAAATATATTTTTTTATAATATACCTATTTGGTGCCATAATTAATATTTTTATCTATATATTTGGTCAAATTATTTATAATTTAACAAAGAATTCATTTAGAATTGTATTCTTTTTTGGAAGGAGGTGGAGGTTGTACCTTGTGTTAAATAAATAGTATTCCCTCCGTCCCAAAAAAAAGAGTGTCGTTTTAGGTTTTATTGACTTGTTGTTTGACCATCCATCTTATTTAAATTATTTGTATAAATATTATTTATTTTCTTATGACTTATTTTATCACTAGAGATATTTTAATAGTAATTTATTTATTTTATAATTTGCAGAAAATGTGAGATGGTACAGAAAATGGGACTTAACTTCGATGGTGTACCATTTTTCTGTACCATCTCACATCCATCTTATGACTTCAATGCCAAGTGGTCATCATCCTTGATCTGTCCTTCGTCCTCTTGTTCCCTTGCTAAATAAATCCTTTGTATTTGGTCTTCACCACCCATAGCTAATCGACCCAAACCCCTCGCTTTGCCTTCTCCATTTCTGCCCCCTCGGTTCAAGGACATTGATCGAAATACATGTCGACATCAGGAGGAATTGCATACCGACTACGCAGTCCCTACTGAGGGTTTGCTTCTCAAAACTGCGGGGTGCAAAGTGGTTTTTGGGTTTGGGCCTCAAAACTTAGGGGAGGACAATCTCATGGGCAATATATGGTGTCATCGTATAGCTTGCATCGAGGCAAAGCAACTCCATTAAGGGCCTATGTTCGTCTAATGCTTTCAAGGCTATTTGGGTTATTTTGCCCCTAGTGGCCAAGTGGTTCATGTCTAAATGTTGGGGCATTTCGTCATGTGTAATATCCCTATAAAAGTAGAAGTGGCTACCATAAGACAACTATTCTTTCAGCCCCTTCCATTTTCTAGGGTTAGCCAAGGTCTCAAGCATAAGAACAAGAGATTAGGCTATAGAGATATCGAGAGGTAGGATGATCTAAAGCATAGATAAATTCCTGGTTGATCTGAAGTAGAAAGAACTTGTTCAATTCATCTCATATGCCCTCTCTTTTTATCTTTTAGTGTCGCCATTTTTTTTGTGAACTTTCATTGTTTACGTGTGACTGTGATTTAGGAATGATTTCTTAGTATTAGAGAGGTGATTTAAGAATGATTTCTTAGTATTAGAGATGCTAGTGAATGGGAAAACATCTTTAGGCCGAGCGTCTCCCAAATCCATCGTCCTAGACTCCCAAGGCATCTATAATTTGCTGAGTTTCTTTAGTTCATCCTCTTTTAACCATTCTAGTGAAAACCCCATTTTGAGAGAATAATTGTTCAATTGATGGTGAAGCCCGAATCTTTTTGGATCAAGGGATCTTATAGTGTTACCTTTACCATGAGTTAGTCAATGTTTTGATCAAGTTTCATAATTTTTAGACATGGTTTGAAGTACTTTTGGATTTTTTGAGAGATCTTTCTGAAATTTGTGAAAATATAGGGTCATCCTATCTTTCATATCTGGTGACCAGGAGTTCGCAACTTGTAAGTTTTAGAGAGATTGTCTAGAATTCCTTCCTCTATTGTTATGTTATTTTTTGTCATGTGAATAAAATTTTCCCTTTTCGCATGGTAGATGTACGCATGGGGCACGTGGGCTAGCAACCTAATTCTATTGCGTGTACCGGATCAAAGGCTGCAACAATCTCTTTATCACGTCCCACCCGCACTGCAGACAACCGCGAAGCTCCAGACAACGCCTCGTCGACGAGCACACGCCCCACTTGCTATGCTCATTGGTGGAGGCAGGAATTAATTTCAGGTGTGGCGGGTTTATAAAGAGCAATTAGACAACTATGCATACACACCCTAGAACATAATGTATTTATATGTGTATATAAATATATTACTTTGTGACAGTAGATATAATAGAAATCCAAAAGTAAAGTATTGATACTTAAAATACCTCACAAAATGAAGATTCTTTATAATACCTATAATTAAGCTTTATTAAGGTACAAGCCTTGGCAAAGGCATTCTTCTATCTTTTTTTGAAATTTTGAAATTCTTTCTTAATTTCAGCAAGATCAAGTTCCTCGAATAAGCCTCACTCAATATAGCACATCATAAGGTCATTAAGCCAACCATCACCCATCTTATTGCGTAACTTCGGTCTTAATAAACTTCATAACTGAGAAGATCCTCTCAGTCGATGTTGTCGCCACAGACAATAGCAACCCCAACTCAATAATACGATAGACTCGAGGGAACATAATACAAACTTCTCCTCGGGAGGATAGATGGGGCGATTCAGGTGAGATCCCATGTAGATCGAGCTTTCTATTCACTCGTGGGATCCGGGCGGTCGAGGTGGGGTGCCATTTCTTTCCATTTCAAACATCTTTTTAGCTAGGCTTGCAAGATCATAACAAACTCTAAATTCATCATACCTTCTCATGTGGTTGATGAATAATTGAAGGTCTATTTTTGTAAGTTACGATCATCATCGGCGGTGATGGGGACGGTGATTGGAGATGACACCTCGTTCCTAGCCCCGTGAGCACAGGCGCCGGCCACGACCGCTGGCGCGGAGGTACCATGGCCTGGCGGAGTCCTCCATGGCGGGGGGCGGCGCCTGGCCGCCGGATCCGGTCCTACCGACGGAGGGGAGGGCATGGCCACCGGCGATGTCGCCCAAAAGCGCGGCGGCCTTGAGCACTCCGTCACCCGCACGCGGAAGAGCAGAGGAGGGGACCGATGGGATGACGGGTGGGGGGGGGGCAGGGCAGTCGCTGACGCCGGCAGCGCGGTTGCTGGGGATTACGGGCGAGAGAGCGTCACTGCTGCGTCGGGGCGCAATGGTGATTCCGTGAAGCCGATCAGCCCCTGGGCAAAGCCAACGAGTATTCGTCCTTGCAGTACCAAGAGTGACCACGAGCCTATGCTATCCTATTATATTCTATGGAGTACACTCGGTTCACTGTCACAAGCATCGGCTAAACCCGTGCACGTCTCAACGAAGAGACTTGTTTTTTATTCCTCAATACAATATTATACTGGAACAACAGTCTATGTACAGTTGCAGGCTACAGGCCTACATACTACACCACCGGAAAAAAATCGCCACCGTCACCATCACAACTCTGCCACCGCGTTCTGCCCGGCCTCCGGCTCTTCTTTCGACACCGCCAGAACGTTCTGATCGATGAAGTTGAACAGCGCGAGCCCCGCGGCCCACACGTCGTCGTCCATCACCGACTCCTCCGGCGAGTGGCTGATGCCGCCGCGGCACCGCACGAACAGCATCCCGATCTGCGACCACACACACCCGGAGCGTCAACGAGCTGAGCTGAACAGTGAACACTGGACACCAACCGATCCTTCGTCTTCTTCTTACCTTGGTGAGCCTGGCCATCGCCATCGCGTCGTGCCCCGCGCCGCTCATCAGCACGGGCGTCTCGCCGCCCGCCGCGACGGTGCGCCCCGGCATCGCCAACACGGTCGACCGCGCCGCACGCTTCAGCTGGGACGTTAGCTCCGGGTCACAGTGCGTCGCCGCCGCCGAGTGCTGGTGTTGCCAAACGATCGATACCAAGGGTCAGTCAGACTACAATTCGGTATCACAGAAAATGTACACCGGCAGATAGCATGAACCATCATGACAGGAAGGAAGAATGTTGGCTGATTGATTCAGTATACTCCTCCTCGATCACTCACCTTATGCTCGACTTTGCAATCGACCAGCCTGTCGTCGCATTTCTGGAGAACCAGCCTCGAGAAGCTCGTGACGATCGTCTCCCTCACTTGGTCGTCCATCGCACGGATGTCCACCGTCAAGTTCACCTATCACAGGCACGGCCGGCTCCAAGGTTCAGCTAACTGATCCGAACCACCGGTTCATCAGCAGGGCCGAGAGAGGAATCATAAGTGACGAAAGCTTACCTGGCCAGGAATCACGTTGCTCGCGCTTGGCCAAGTATGCAGCTCGCCAACGGTGCACACCAGGCCAGCCAGGGACTCCTCGGTGAAGCAGCTGCACTCCTCGTCGTAGGTCAGCAACTTGTTGGGCTCTTTGCAGAGGCGTTCCAGAGTCACAACAAGCTCTGCAGCTGCAACCATCGGATCACGGCGCAGTTTCATTGGAACTGTGCCAGCGTGCCCCTTGCGAACCATCTACTATTACCTAGGCAAACAAAAACAAAAACAAAGACTGAGCGCTGCAACTACTTTCCTTTTCACTTAAAGCAAAAACAAAGACTTGGTAGTAACCCATAATTATTAGCAATCACAGTTGTCGCGGGCAGCATGAATATTTAAATGTCAATGTTAAACTAAACAATCTTGGTGACAGCAATGCCTGTCTTGCTGGACATTAACTAAGACTGGTTCTTGCATCAAAGATGACACATGACATAGGTGTACCATTTATTGAATGAGATGAATGTTGACTGATAGATACCCAAGGTGATTCTCTGATTGATTGTTTATCCATTACATGCATACTTGCTTGACTTATATTGACCACTCATACTCTTTGCTAAGAAAACACTCCAAACTATCTTAAATTATTTGATTGCTTACCTGTTGACTGCTGTACTGTCACCTTATGATTATCTAATATAGTTGGTACTTCTATTTCGGTCAGACACATATAGTTAGCTCTGATACTGATTGTTTTTAAGTGTAAAAATGACCTTAAGATAGGGAGCCATGCAGCTAGACCATATTTTAGTTTTGGTTGATGTAGCTCTTGAATAGATTTCACAAGAATACCAGAGAACTCTGATGCACCTTTAATCGTGTCTGTCCTGCAATTCCTTTTACAACACCAAGTGGATAACGAAGGGCTTCCAGAACAGGGCCTTGCTCCAGGTGTACCTACAGTTTAAAAGAAAAATATATAAGTATAATATATATTCTGCATTACCAGGCAACTACATGAAAAAGGCATACAAAGACTTGATACCTCAACATAGCTCCCCACGGATTCTGGGTTGTACTTAGCTTGACTAATAGCAGTAGAGGTAGCCTCAAAAGAATTCATTTTCAGAACATCTTGTACTGTAGTACCACTGATGAAATTCAATACAACAAAATGAACTGCATCAGAGATAGTTCTGTAAAATAGTTCTGTTGGTTTACGCGAAAAAAGACAACACCTCTTGTCTGATACTTGTAAAATTGATTCAGGTAGTGTACCAGCTACAGCAGCGCTTCCCAGAAAAGTTGTCTGGAATCTGACGCCCTCCTCATCACTGAATGCAATGACCTAAGATTCAACAAGGAAAAATGAGTGCTTGGCTCTGCCATGATGGTGTTTCTAGATGATGGTAATGCAAACCAACTAATGATGTTTCACAATTTGATAAGCCCTTTAAGCCATTTTAGATTAAGGAATTGAAACCACACAGTCAACAGATGATTTGATTCACACCATGACATGTCAATGCATTTGTTTTGCATGACACCACCTCAGAGCGTGTGCATTTTGATTATCAGAATTGCTAGAATAACAAAAGATGAACCGTGCATGGAATCTTTTCAAGATCAGTGGGAGGTACGTCCAACTGATTAAAGGACATTATAAAACTAGATTCTGCCTGGTTCTTAAATAGTCTTTCCTGATTATATTATGATTGTATCAAAGAACCTACTAAGTACCTTGCAACTTAGCTATCCAATCAGCATCTTTGAAGTATAAAATATAATTAAATTGAGTAAAATATAGTAACCCCATGCCTGCTAGTGACAATAAAACAATGTGAAGTATTCTGACCAAACATCTAAAAAAGTAGATAGACACAGGACACAAACAAAGATCAACACAGATAAGTGTCGGATCTACAAGACGCATGTGGCTCATACTGCCACTTGTAGAGAGTAGGAACAGTACAAAGCTATTCAAAAGTTGTGGTGGAGTAAGAAAACACATTAAGATACGATACGATAGTATCATCAGTACTATACTGGAAACACTAGAGAGTTCTCTAACCTCCACTGGCCTCGTTAGCCTCTGGAGTTTCCCAGTAACTTTCAAAACCTTTACTGCAGAGATTGCACAAATGATACCCAAAGATCCATCATACATCCCAGCATCAACGACAGTGTCCTGTTTTTGCAAAGGGAAAAGGTATCAGTTTTTGCAATATCAACGTAATAAAGGAAAAGGGTATATACTCACCATATGAGATCCAATCAATAAGGCCTCTTTGGTAGAATTTGCCGGCTCAAACCGACCGTGGATATTCCCCATTTGGTCAACCCACCTTCACGTTGGACAGAGATGGGTAAGTTAGTCAAAGATCAAAGTGTGAGAAAAACAATTGCAAGCAAAGACACATACGTCGTAAGTCCAGCATCTTTCATCCAGCTGATGATGACAGCAGTGGCTCTGATAGAAGCTGGACTCAGAAACGTCCTTTCAAGGTAGCCCTCCCCATCAGATATCTGATTTGAACCAACAGCCGTGTCAAAGACATGCAGACACACAGCTGAAATGTTAAACTTGATAACCAAAGGACAACTTGGAAGAAAACAGGCCAGATTATCCTCGAGCCCAGAAATCTCTGCTATGGGGTAATTGAGAATTCAGGTAAGCAACGTGAACATTTAGCAACCTATATGGCGTAACCGCATAAGGAACTAAGGTTATCTATCCCAGAAATCAAGGCATGGATATATAATATGAAATCAGAACCCAGTAAAATAAAATAAAACTTGATGGAATATAACTCGTTACAAGATGAAATACTCATCTTAATATCATTTCCCCTGTTCTTATTAAGTAATATTTACCGTTCCTGTGGTGCAGAAGCTTAGGATTCAGAAAAAAAAAACGGTGCAATCTGGAGCAGAGCTCTCGAATTAAAATCTTGAGTATTTTGGCCGCAGAAATATTGTATTTGCGTCTGCTTGAGAGAGAGAACATGCAACCGATCGATAAATAGAACTTGACTGAACTGTAACTTATCCGGTTCATCAAGTAAAATAAAAAACGGCCCAAAACAACCTAACAAAGATTCCGCATCCCGAGCTGGAAAAGCGGATCGATCGCGAGAAGGTGAATGAATATCGGCCCAATGAATATTCGAGGAGGTAGCCAGGAACGAAGGAATCGATGGATTGGAAGAGCCTGTACCTTGCCCAGCTCTTTAAGCCTCAGCACGGTCTCGTCCCTGAGAATCTCCCGGTACAGGCCGTCGCCGCCTCCTTCCAGTCCCAGCAGCTCCGTCAGCCCATCTAATCAGTTTTCGGCAAAAACAAAAACCACCGGTGAGGATGGAAACCCGGGTTCAATCAAGAAAAAAAAAGAAAACGCAAGAGATAACTAAGGAATCGTGCGGACGGGTGACGCAGGGCGACGGAATGACGAAGCAGTGGAGCACCCACCGGCGGTGGCGGAGATCGGAAGCGAGGTGAGGAGGACGGCGATGGAGGCGAGGAGGATGAGGAGGGGGAGACGGGAGGTGGCGCAGGGGCGGGAGGAGGAAGGAGGAGCCATTGAAGTGAGCCGCGCCAACGGAGGATGTGTGGCCGCCGTGAGTGCTGGCTGGCTCCTCCCTTCTCCCACAGGGAAACGTGGACGGGGAGGCCGTTTTTGTAAGTGGAAGAACGGCTTTTTTTGGCAGTTTTTCTTTAAAGAAAAACCACATGATTTCCACGGAGCACTGACACTGTGAGCCGGACAAATTGCTGATCACCAACACATACATAAATACAAATAAGCTTACTTCCTCCCCTAAATAAATGTCGTCATTGGTGTCCGTGCATAACTTTTCACTTCGTTTTGTAAAAAACGCGTGCAACATTTGGGGCTCTAAATAATTTTGTTAAAAAACCAAAGTCAAATATCTTTCCAGTGATATTAATTATGTATCATATGTACTAATATTTTTTAATATAAAATTAATCAAAGATATTTCTTGGAAAGCGTAAAACGACACTTATTTATTTAAGAACGGAGGGAGTACGTAGTAGTAGATCACCAAGACCAAAAGCAACATGCCACCATCTGATAAAAACTACCAAGTCTCGGTTCATGTATCTCGGCCATAAATAACTGCGCCAAAAGTGCAACGAGTTGTGGCATTGGTGTGGTTTTTGGACGCCATACTCTATGATAGGGCTGTAAAAAGCCACAAATAACCACGCCTAACGTGCAACAGAGAGTTACGGCAGTGATGTGATTTTTGGACGCCATACTCTATAATAACAAGGTTGTAAAAACTCATTCGAGTCATTAGCTCCACCTTGTTCGTTTAGCTAGTTCCGGTGGCCGGTCTTAATTTGTTCGGAGAGAAAGATATTATTGTCTCATTGATCTTTGTAAGAGAAAGATTGTTAAATGAGTGACCGATAAGTCGTAGTGGTAGTCCAAACAAATAGGATGGTGTGGCAAGCCACAATTGTAGTGTGGCGGTAGGTGGTCATCAGCGAAACATCCCGTGAATTAGTTTTTCTAGCATAGGCACAGAATGACCCCATTTCCCATTGATACCCAGGATACCCAGCGAGCGATGCGGGTGGGCTTTCGGTCGAGAAATGGGATAGACGTTCCTGGCACTGGAGTACTGGAGCCCAGTCGGTTCCTTGGTGACGACTCGTCGGGCAGGCACGTTTGGATACGGTGCGGTGACCAAGGGGCAGGCAGTCAGGTACACTCAATCAGGTGCATCATGCATGCGCACTCACGGGCACCCAAAAAAAAAAAAAAGCTGGCAAGTCGCAAGCGCGAAAGGCAGCCTCGATATCGATCGGGGCAGAAGCAGAAGAAAGGAGTGGCGCACAGAATCTGGTGGCCGCCCCGCCAGCAAACTCTCGCGGGCGGTGCTCGCCGACGAGGGAGGAATCTGGAATCCAGCGAGACAGCCACCAACTAGCCCGCGCGCGCAACGAGGGAGTTGCTGGGTCCCTGACGGGTGGTCCCAGTCCGAGAGGAAAAGATGGCGCCAAGCAAGAGCCCGCCTGGCATGGACGTACGTGTTGGAGTTGGGTTCCGCCGCTGCAGCTATGCGCCCTGCCGTCGGATGGAGTGGAGTGAAGTTTCCTTTCACGTTCCGCGACCGTGAAGCCACACCCACACGACTGACGGCACGACACGATCTTTGGTGCCACCCTCCTGTCCTGTGTGCTTCGCGACTCGCGAGACGTGAGCGATCGATCGAGGAAGGGAGGAAGGAGGCTGTTTCTCTACGCTGTTTTCTCTTTTCACGTGCCACACACTGTGCCAGGCAGCGTGCAATACACCGCATATGCATGACAATATCATCATGGCCACACCTGACACGCACTGATAGACGACACGTCACTTGGCTTGGATTGATTATTAGGCGCGAGCTACCTCTTGCTAGTTGATCCTCCACTAAGTAGGAGTACTAACTATAGTACGTAGCAGGAGTACCAATCACCGGTCACTGATCGATACTCAGCTTCGCGATTAGTTTAGTCTGTGGATCGCCCGACCGGCCGGCCGGGCCCCTCCTGATCCTGCTAATAATGCATCTTCTGTCGTCGGCACTGCTGGGCATGGAGGATATGATACTCGAGTAGACGAAGGATCTAGACTACTGCTCAAGCTGTCAATCAAGCAATCAAAAGCATAGTAAGATGAATCCACGTAGGAATGGCACTGCTGGGCATGGGGACGACATGACAGTGTGGTGCGCCCACTGCACACGCAGCAGTGTCGTCCCAGCACGATTGATCCATCTGGTTTGTGTTGATTAACGCACTTTAATCTAACATATAAGAAATCAAGGGACTTGAATCGTTTTTTTTTTTTTCACTTTTCCTATTGCACAGTCGTCTGAAATGGTGGAGCTTGTTCTAACCTCATCTTTTCGCTTACTTCTTTAGGAATATCAAGATGAGTCCACTACTCGAGAAAGAGCCCCCGCCTTTTTTTCGCCTAGTCTTCAAGCTCTTCTTCAATGTAAATTGTAACTTACTCCAACAAGTGCTTACTTTCCTGACCAGACTGATACAGATTTGACGTAGTTCTTTTTCTTTCATTCGATGCTGGATTTAGCTCCAGTAGTCGAACTAACTCTGAGATTTGTTTGTGCACTGTATCCAGGGTTCCCAATTGCTAAGAAAAATACCGAGTGAATTAATATCATGGACAGTTCAGGCGGCGCCTCCCGCACGCATGCCCTCGCCTCCCGCGCAAAGGCGACCTTCCGGCGGGGCGGCAATGGCGGGCGCCGGGCGAGCATCTCTTTCTGCTCCTCCCCCCTCCCTCCCCCTCGTGAGTTGTTCTTCCTATAGATCGATCTGTCTTCCCCTGCCGCTCTGCGTCTTTGGAAGAGGGTGTGGCGCAGTGGCGCTAGGGTTCCCCGCGGCTCGCTAGGGCCCCGGCCCTAGCTCGCCGGGAGGGGGAAACAGAGGGCGGCGAGAGGAGGAAGATGAACAGTACCAACGAGAGAGGAGGAAGATGAAGTGTCTCCCCGAAATCCGACCTTTTTTTTTTGCAGACGACCGAAATATAGCAACTCCCTTTTTTTTTCTCGAATCACTTTTAAGGTTTGCGCATATTTATATTTTGGCAGGAAAATTTGTAAAATGTACGCCTCTTGGGGAAGGGGTAGAACAGATTAGTTTATATATAGGACTTGATTTCTATGGATAGTTTTCATCAAAAGAAATCTAACCGGTTTCTTCTAGTTAGGCTAATGCACGTCGGAGATGTTTGTCTCTCTCTATTAATGGTCTCTGCGACGCAAAAGGGTCTGTGCTCCAGTATAGGATCCATTCTAAATATAAATGTGTTCTAAATCATTTATCCTAGAGTTATTTTTCCTTAGATCTCAACCTCCTATTCTTAAGATTGGATGAAAAGGGGAGCCAAATTTTAGGTGTAGAAGGAAGCTTTAGGTGCCACTAAATTTAGGATGTTTGATACAAGCCCTATTGGGGATTTATTGTTTTATTGAACAGAATCTCATCCTCACTAGGGATGTAAAAGGTAATATCCCTAATCACTTCTTTAGTCAGAAAAAAAAAAGTTCCGAATGGAAACAACTTTTTTTTTTTTTTGGACAAGAATGGAAACAACTTAGATAACTACGGAGTAGTGTTTAACCAGAAAATGGTTCCTCCTTACTTATAACAAGAAAGGAATACTAGCGAATCGGTAGTGGGCCTGAAGGCCTTCGTCCTTCATTGTTTTTTTTTTGGAGGGCTTAGGCAATTGGGCGTTTAGACCAATACTATGTTACATGGTACGTGCCGTGAGCCCACACCCTCGTCCCAAAAGTTCCTGATGTCTGATGACAAACAACAACAACATGGACGCGGCTGGAGCCACTGGCCACGCCGTAGAGCACTGCGCCAGCTACTAGTACGTGCGATGGCGACGGCACGGCGCTCGGAGCCTGGGACGGCAGCACGAACTATCCCCGCCCGATCCCGGGCCAACTGGTGGCAACTGCAAAACCTGTGAACTGGCGCGGGCTCTGTCTGCTCAAACTTGCCAACACCCACAGCATACTACTCATTTTCAGCCCAATAAGTCGGTACCAATCATTTTCCCAAGTTCCATATTACAGCGGGAGAGAGAGAAATAGAATTTACCATGGTACCATTGTACCTCTAACTCTAATAGCCCAAAGTTTTTTTTTAAAAAAAAAACTTGAGAAATGAGGCTACCTACAAAAACCACCAAAAAAACTACAATTTACAGAAGGCACCATTTCCGATGCAATTTCCATTTCGTTTCTGCAAAAAACGGTTAAGGGAGCAATGTAATGTAGTATTCACAGTCACTCTACAGTTATCTGCAGCACGGTAGTCAGCCTGGGTTTTCTGTACCTCCTCAACAATAGCGAGGAGCACACAACACTGACGGACGAGAAGGCCATGCAGGCGCCGGCGAGCCACGGCGGCATCTGGAGCCCGGTGAACGGGAACAGCGCGCCCGCGGCGATGGGGATGGCCACGACGTTGTAGGCCATTGCGAAGAAGTAGTTCCATCGGATCCGGCTGAACGTCTTCCTGGACAGGTCGATCGCGGTGATCACGTCTTCCAGGTTGTTCCGCACCAGCACGTAGTCCGCGGCCTCGATGGCAATGTCTGTTCCCCGCCGATGGCCATCCCGACGTCGGCTGCTGCCAGGGCTGGGGAGTCGTTGATGCCGTCCCCAACCATCGCGACGGTGCTCCCATCCTTCTGGAGGGAGCGAACAACGTCAGCTTTTCCGGCTGGCATGACCTCTGCTCTCACGTCCTCAATACCAACCTGCCAAAGTACAATAGCACGAGCAAATCAAAATCAAAAGATTAGTTAGCAGGTGATACTTATGAGTTATGAGCGAATTTAAGCCAAAAGAAAAGAAAAACGACAAGCCTAACCTCTTTTGCAACAGCTTGTGCAGTCCTCCAATTATCCCCTGTGAGCATCACTGGATGAACACCCAACTTTTTAGTCCTTCCACTACAACAGCAGCCTCCCTTTTCAGGGGATCGGTTATGCCCATCAAACCCACAAAATCACCATCATATGCCACAAGTATGCCTGTTTTTGCATTTGATTCCAGATCTATCAAGAAAGTTTCTGCTTCTGGGGGAATGGTCACACCGTTTTCAGTCATCAAAGAACGGTTTCCAACCTGTCAATACATTAGTTTTAAAGATAAGCAAGGATTTATTCAGAGACAGTAAAACAGATAGCCATATATAACAATATTTATGATGATATGCTCTGGTACATTCCATAAGGCAAATTGTGACTGGGAACTGAAGTCTAAAATATTTTATATAATATGACTACATAAGTGCTGGCTCTGGAGATATGAGAGACGATAATATGAGCGGGATTGTCATGAATAATCCATTAGGACAGAATGTGATATACAGGCAGAAGGGAGGAATTAGAGTGTGTACATTAAAAAGCGTACAGAAGCATGATGTTCACCTATGACTCACCAAAACATGCTTCCCGTTGATGGAGCACTGAACTCCTTTGCCAGGTACTGCAGAGAAGTCTTCAGCTTCAAGCAGCCACTGAGACAATATCTTGTCTTTTTGTTGCTCAATACCATCTTTTGATGAAGGAAGCTTCCCAAAGAAATGGAAATGGAATGCATAGTCCAAAACAGCTTTGGCAAGAGGATGCTCACTGCTTGCCTGAGTACAGAGCAAAAACCACAAAATATTACGCACATTAACACAAAGTAGCAAAAAAAGAGAAATACAAAACATGTCACATTGTTTCCAATACAGCGTAAAAAAAGAACAGAAAATAAACTATTTTTGAAACTCCTTGGTATTACTCAACAGGAATAATTTTAGATCCAGTCAGACTCACCTCTGCTGATGCAACCAGTGTGAGGAAATCTCCTAGGTCCATTTCTGAGAAAACCTTTGCAGCTGTTACAACAGCCTTTCCTTGTGTTAGTGTCCCTGTTTTATCAAAAACCACATACTTTACATTTTGTGCTCTCTCCAAAGCATCTCCGCCTTTTACAAGTACTCCATGATTAGCCCCAATTCCAGTCGCCACCATCACAGCAGTTGGCGTTGCCAAACCAAGAGCACAAGGACAAGCAATCACCACAACAGATATGGCAAACATGAGAGAGAAGACAAAGCAATTGCTATTTTCAGCAACCCATGAATTTGGATACGCACCCAACCATCCACACAAAAACCTACAAAAAGTAGGCAATGGACAGGTGAGAAACTTCAACATATTAGCATCTCTTCAAATTTCACGGTACTTTTATTGAGCTTACCACACAGAAAATGTCACTATAGACAATGTGATGACAATTGGAACAAAAATGCTAGCCACCTGAAAAACAAAGGATATAATGTCACTATTATCATATCATGCATCTAAACCATGATGTGGAACTTTCAGTTTAGCATGTAAACTGGTAGGTTTGTACATATTAAGATAAGACCAATACTAAGGAAAGAACGGGAAAAAAAAAAAGAAAAAGTAGAAGATGGCACAAAATTGTCTAGCCATGACTATGACCGATCTTCAACTGAATCACTAGCCTTTGCTCTTAGGATAACTAAAGGCAAATCCACGGTACCATATTGCAACTGTAGGCTTGATTTATTAAAAATGTTACAAGTAGCAATATAAGTAAATAAACATGTATTGCATAAGTTATGGTAGAGTAAATTATCGTCCTCCAAAAGGTAACTAAAGGTTCAAGAAAAATCGCAATTAAAGGCCCTCTAAAAGCCAAATAAATACAAAATGGGAATACAAATAATGTCACATGCATTTCATTTCAACTGGGGAAAACAACATCTCAGATAGATAAAAAAAAAAGAGGTACTCACATAATCAGCGAATTTCTGAATAGGAGCTTTGGACATCTGAGCAGTTTCAACCAGAGAGATTATCTGACTCAAAACTGTACCAGATCCCACTTTTGTTGCTTGTATATGAAGGATACCATGTAGGTTTATTGTCCCCCAATTACCACACTTGATACTTCTTTAGGGATGGGTGCTGATTCACCAGTTATCATACTTTCATTCACATGACTTGTTCCCCAAACGACAATACCATCAGCTGGAACCTTCGAACCAGGAAGCACTTTTAAGACATCACCAGGTTGGACCAACCGTGCATCAATCTCCCTCTCCCCAACATGTTTCCCTTCTGTATTTGGAATGATTAAGTGAGTTTGTATAAACAAAAATAATATAATATTTTGCATTTTTATATAACTGTGTAATTGTATATATGCCAAGGATAATTAGAATTACTGGAGACCTTTGTCTTTCAGAACCAAAACAGCAGTAGAAGGGACCAGTTCTACAAGCTTCTTGATAGCATCCGATGTCTTCCCTTTGGCAAGCACCTCGAGATACTTCGAGCAACACAAATGTAATTATCATTGCACTTGTCTCAAAATATACAGGAGGATAATATCCACTAAATGCTCCATATAGTAGTGCACAGACAGAGTATGCATATGATGCAGTGGTGCCAAGAACCACTAGCACATCCATGTTTGTAGAGCCATGCCTCACGGCCCTATAAGCCGCAACATAGAACCGTTTGCCGATAACAAACTGTACAATGCTGACCAATATCCACTTCAGCAAATCCCCCATAAGAAATGGTCCACAGTGCATGCTTAGTAATGCACTAAGGAAAGGTATACTGGGGCAAACCATACGTATGAAAAATACAGGAATCTGGTGTAAAAAAAATAATTAGACAAGAGTCAGGACCTCATAGGGCAAGCAGCAACATACCACAACTTAAAAATATTAGGTGACAATAAATTTTTAAAATAACTAGTGAAATATCTAATCCTGACGCTTTTGCCTCTAAGACCTAATACATAATCCTTTTAGACCCAGCATTTTATCAACTTTTTGCATTGTCCTTAGTCCTTAATTGTCAAATTAAAGATGAATGCCACTTGAGATGTCAATATCCTCCTTTACTACTTTCCCAAACACTGAATCAGAAGTAACAAATTATTTAAAACGCCAATGTACAGATGGGACCCATTGAGTTGGATATCACAGGAGGAGGCATTTGGTCATGATTAAAGACATTAATAAAAAACGATTAGGGTGTAATATTATGCTGCCTGCTGCAGACACACAGTATCAGCTCTTTCCTAGTGATAACATTAGCAAGGGTGTTGTCATTAAACATTAATTCTGCTTATTCTATTGGCCTAAATTTCATGCTGCGAGGAAAAAATAAAGAGGTAAGACAAAAACTTACACTAAGGAACAAGCTAGAGCGGAGAAGGTTAAGCATTTTGGAGGCCTCCTGTGCATCGTTTGAAGCCCCTCGAGTGTATGGATTCTGAACATGAGCTTTCAACCTCCCATTGCTTGCCATCTCAATTGTATCCACAATTGATCTCAGACCAACAGCTTCTGGATCGAATACAATCTCGACTTCCGAGAGGACATTATTTACACCAAACTGTCGCAAACCATCCATTTTCTTAAGAATTTCATTTAATACTTCTACATCCCTCTCTGTGTGCAAACCAGTCAGTCCCAGCAAAACCTTATCTTGCTCGGTACTCTGCAAGAATGCTGCTTCAAAACCAGCATCCTCGATGGCCTGGACAATTTCATCTTTGCTAATGACAGAAGGAACATACTCAACTTCCCTAATGAGGTTGCCAAGGCAACAACTGCTCCTTTAACACCAGGTAGCTTTTTAAGATACCCTCAACGGAGTTTACACAATTGGCACATGTCATTCCCCTATCCTGAATTGTGCTGATAAAGTCTTCTGTGATTTAGGCTGAGAGACTGCAGATTCAGGGATAATTTCTGCTTCAAATCCGGCATCTTCTATCGCTTCAATTATATCCTCTACCTGAAAACAGAAGTTACCAGAATAAAGATGTGTCTATTGAGGTGACCAAATAAGCTAATCGATTGAATAGGAAACCAAACACCTCTCAGGAGTTAGCATCTAAACTGGAGAAGGCTAAAGTATATGTGGAAGAACATGCATTGTTAGGTGCCTTGGCATTTTAGCTTAAATGCAACGCAAATAGGACTCAAAAAAGTCAAAAGTTGTGATCCTAAGTGAACATATTGGACATCATGATTAAAAGAAAACTAGACTAGCGGCATAATTTAATATATAATGTACATCTCCTACAATTTTCCACACAGATAGTGAACTTCATGGCTAAAATGGTTTCTCCGTTAACAAAGGCAAAATAAATTCAAAATGTAGGTCTCCGGTTGAGATATTGTGAAACAAAAGTAAGTAACAATGTGTAAGCTACCGTACATAATTGGACAGCTTGAAGATTGCATGCTAATATATCAGCTTCCAGTTCCCAATTAATGGCGTATCACTTATTCAAAAAAAAAAAATTAATGGCGTATTTGGAAGAATTTAGTAACTATGCCAGGAGTAATCGCCCAAGGATATACAAAATTGCTTGCTCTCCTTAACAGTCTACAATACCATATTTAGAGTGCACGAAACACGCTCAGCTTCACTGTAATCATATCTAGCAAAGTAATCTTTCGAAAAAAAAATATCTAGCAAAGTAAGATCCCCCACCCACCCACCCCTTTTTGAGCAACTTTCCTGAACCTAAAGTCGAGTTCAGAATTTCTCTCCGCATGAAAGACATTACAGCAGCTCGTTAGCTCAACCACCAACCCAAAGTGATTGTAGTACACCAAGAATCCCATTTCCGCTGGTACCATGACAGATTGCAGCTGCGTGCCAGCCTTGAGCTTTCGATGGCCACAATGCACAGGTGATTGACAATCACGAGGTTCCACCGAAGCTTACAGCTCACCCGATCACGAAAGCAAAAAAAGAGCAAAAACTCTGAGCGTCGTAGTAGCCAATCGTAGTAACTCCTGATTTCACAGAGTTTATACAGCATTTACTCCACCAACCAAATCAGAGGTCATCGAAACAGTACCACCACCCAAGCGATTCGCTCAAGGCAAGGTACCCTCAACTCAAGTCAAAAAATGTAACGCGCATACGCGATTCACTCGATAGCACCAAGCAAGTGCTCGACAGCACGCGCGTCGCAGTTTCGTGTTGTGATGTCACACGCGAAAACGCAGTCCGACCATCGCCAAACGCGAACAAGTTACCCTGAAAAACCGCAAACAATTCAAAAAGCGCAAGCGTAAGGGAGCGCGAGCTCCAAACTTCCCACGGAGCCCGCACGAGCCTCGCGTCCACTCAACGGTTGCGAGCACGGAGCACGCAGGGATCGCATCGCATCGCACGTCGACACACGCCACACACCAAGGCGAGGAGAGGAGAGGATCAGACTCAGAGCACCGGTAATAGTAATAGCACACCTTGACCAGCGCGGGGTCGAACACGACGCGGGCGCGGTTCTGGAGCAACGACACGGCGACACGCCGCACGCCTCGGCGCGCGGAGACGGCGGCCTCGACGGCGCTGGTGCAGGCGGAGCACGTCATCCCGGTGACGCGCACGTGCGCCTCCGCAGCGCCTTCCTCCGCCTGCGCGCCCGAGCCCGCTGCACCCGGCGGCGACAGCGGCAGCCCCATCTCCTCGTCGTAGGATTCGAGCAGCGCGACGTCCTCCATCTCGTCGCCACGCCCGCCCGCGGCCGCCGGCCGGGCGCCGGCGCCGGCAGCGACCGCGGAGAGCTGCAGGTGGGCCATGCCCGTCAGGCGTAGGCAGGGGAGGATGGGAGGAGCAGCAGCGGGGTGGGAATATTTGGTGGGAGGCGAGGCGAATTGCGACGAGGTGGGACGTGGGATTAGTTTATAAACCGGGAGAAAACAGGCGGCGGTCGTGGGGTAAATTGTGGTGGTTTGGAGAGTACGGGGGTGTTTTTAGATAAATTCTTGGTGGGTTTAGCTGGGAGTGGCGAATTTTCGATTTGATCTCTTTCTTTTTGACTTTTTGGATTGTCTAGACGGGTTAGCTTCTTCGTTTGACTTGGTTTCATGTCTGACGGACGGGCTTGCTGAGATCCTACGTCAGCATTGTTATGTACTCCTCCATGTCAATGTAGAATTCTAGGTGCAGTTGCATAACTGCATATGTAATGGTAGCGACTCTAACCTCGTTTATTCATATTTCACTTTTTTTGGAAATACAATTGCATAATTGCATATGTAATGCTAGCGACTATAACCTCTGTTTATTTATTTTCTCTCTTCTTTGGAAATTCAATTGCATATGTAATGGTAGCGACTAGAGCCTCATTTATTCGTGTCTCTCTTTTTGGAAATACAATTGCATATGTAATATGGTAGCGACTAGAACCTCGTTTATTCATGTCTTTCTTTTTTGGAAATACAATTGCATATGTAATATGGTAGCGACTAGAACCTCGTTTATTCATGTCTCTCTTTTTTTGGAAATTCAATTGCATAATTGCATATGTAAAATATGGTAGCGACTACAAGATCGTTTATTCATTTTTTTTTTTTTTTTTTTTGAAAAAAATAAACGGGTTTGACATTTTTGAGTTGAGAGACCAGAGATGTGTTTTTGGGAGAGGAGGAGGACCGAGGTGTAAAAAGAAACGGCAGTTAAGAATTTCCCATGGAGCCTGGCGGTGGCTGAGAATTAGTATTGTTTATTGGCTAGAATTTGACCAAGCGTGCATGTGGAGTGGAGGGAGGAGTCGAGCTAAATCAGCACGGTGCTTTCGACCGGTAGTAGGTCAGCGAAACAGCTACATATAATACGTAGCCACACGACCAGATTCATGCGAAGGGGCGTCCTGATTCCTGAGCGATCCATCCTCTTCTTCTGTGTTCAAAGTTTAAAAATCATACAAATTCGTTTTCTTAAGGAAAAAAACGTACAAACTGGCAGCACAGTTTCGACACTACACTACGAAACATTTATTTATTTGTGCTTGCAACACAAAATGTGAAGAAAAGAAATTGCCCGGGCAATAGATTAGTACTAAGTACATATGTATACATGCAGGTCGTATGTTGGACCGCTGGCGTTTGTGCTAGACTACTGATTGTAACGGGAACTGAAAAGCACGTGTTTGTTCCTTCCGACTGGACGTCGGTGCCACGCGGTCCGCGCGTTGCGTGCCCCGGTAGCCCATCTGGCATCTGCTGCGTCATGTTGATCCAAATCCAATCCCACGGTCCACGCACGACAGGTGTCTGTCTGACGCAGGAGAAACGGAAACGGAAACGGGCCCGGCGCGGCGCGGCGCTGCTCGATGGAGCGCGCATCTGCCACGGCACCGGAGGCCAGCAGCGCGGCCCGGGGCTCCGGCGAGTCGCCGTTGCCGGACTTGGAAGGAAGGCCCCGAGCCGTGCCCGTGTCATGCGTCATCGGTGAGGGCGGGTGGTTAGGTTGGTTTGGTTTGGTCGGGGCTTTGAGCGTGGCTGGGCCCGGGGCTGGGATGGTTTGCAAGCCAAGCGTGTCTGCGTGGGGTGACGAGACACGGCAACTGGCTCCGTAGACATCCGAGTCCGACGCTGACTCCTCGTGCTCATCCGTCGCGTCCGCCACAACCACTCCACAACGCACGCTTTGACCCGACGCGACGACGGCAGGCAACAGTGAAGGACCTCCAGATCTCCTAGACTCCTACCACGGTCGTCGTCGTCGTCGTGACCAAAATATTCGTTTGTCATTAGCCAGCAGCAGCAGCGATTAACTAACTCATTAACTTCATATATACGTGCTATGCGTGTTTCACTAATCTGGCACGCACATATATATACCCCAGCGATCAAATCCAGACGCACAGGCAGCTGACGCTTTTTTCCCCACTACCGTGTCACGCACCAGCATCGCAGCATGTGGCACGCATCCTGGCTACCATGATACCAACCCTACTTGCCGGAGTCAAAAGGCAGCCGATCGATTTCCTGCCCTCGCGATCCGGAGCAAATCAAAGGCAAAGGGCCGCTTTTTTTCCGCACGATTCGTTCGGTACAAGAGACGAGATCCATGGCGCACGACGCGACCTTTCGCCCGCCGCAAATGCGATTAGCCCCGGCCCGGCCGGACGGACAACAAAATGCAGTCCGCGTCGCGCCGCACCTCACACCTTCTGTCGTCGCACTTGATAGCTGCATGCATGCTCGCCATTCCGTCGCCTCACCGGAGATCGCCTCAGCGCGCACCGCGGCGCCAAGAAAGCCGATGAGGAGATGGAGATCGACATGGATTCGTGTGGCGTGGCGTGATTCGCAGGGGAGACAGACGCTCGAGTGGGCGCTGACATGGATGCAACAAATCTAACCTTGCGCGTGTGTGGATGCATGCGTCGTCGCGAGCGCTTGTGCGGAAAATCACAGGGTACTGCCATGGTTAAAGGTCTAATTTGGATCACAAATTCTTACATTTGGATAAAATTGGTGGAGCAAATTCTCGTATATATTATAATAATTTTTATGGGTACAAGGGGGGCAGAGAGGGGGCGGACAATCAAATAACTAGTGTATACTGTAAAATTTCAATATATATAGAGAGAGTTTCAATCATATATTGAAACACTAAATTCTCTACTAAATAATAAACTATTCATGTTGTGACAAATTTGTGATGAAAAATATAACAACAAGCAAAACATGAATGATTAAAGGAACTAACATGTTTCATTTAAATTTTGCCATGAGCGTCTGAATCGCATAAAGCCATCAATAAGTTGATCGGTTGCAAACTTTACTGCAATCTCTTTTTCAATGTACCGGCCAGCACGACGCCTGATTTGATTAGCACCGGCCTGATTAGCACCACTCCTCACATAAACATTAGAATTTAGAATAGAACTGAAGTTCACTACCTGCACCTACGCAGTCTGTTCGTCGTTTAGCCTGTTCCACGTTCGGCTGTTGGCTGGTGCCGGGAGGCTTACGCCAACGGAGACGTACTGCTGCATGCTGCCTTTACGGCCGAGCAACAGGGCGACCGCCGGACGGACGTGTGTGGGCGTGTGGCGGCGGCGGCGGCGGCAGTGCTTGGATCGTGAAACTAAATCTCTATTCGCTCGGCAGCTCAACTTTCGCGCGACGGTTCGGCTCTGTGTGTATGGCATCGTGCATATGGGCTTGGGTTGTACCTCTACACAGAAGTATTATTTTTTTAATCAAACATTGGGTGGGGCCATGGCCCCCGCTGACACCCCCTCCCTTCCTTTTAGAAGTACAAACTTTGAAATATCATACCTTAGGACTTCAAGAGCTGGAAGCCATGGCACAGCAACGAGATGGCTTAACCGTGGACGGCGTCCGCCATTTTTGCAGCGACCTCAAAACCAGCCGTGGCCTCTTCGGCGGCCGCCTTTACCGCCAAGGCGGCGTCGTTGGGGTCCGCGGCCGCAAGGCCAGCCCCAACCACGGAGCTGACAATGCAGCGTCGTCGATAACGCAACAAGTACACACCCACCGCTGTC